>CM019179.2:64342900-64424251 GCA_009739505.2 Apolygus lucorum
TCAGTTAAATTATCATCTAAGAAGACCTCAGGCTACTATGTTCGCCTGTTGAGGCGACGGCCTGCAGGCAATCGTACAGAGTATGGAGCGCTGTAGGAACCATCATCTCTCACAGCTCCACCTGCGATCCATCTAGGCACAGGCGAAAAAAGTCTTTTACATCAGCAATTAATGAACTACAATAGCTTACTTCCCTTCATAAGAACTTGGCAAACTTTACAACTGGCCCAAAACGCGAATTTCCATGACAACGCCGTTTCTTTTATCCCCGCCCTCGCACTTTTCGTCTCAGTAATAACGAGCAATCAACCAGACTTTGTTCAATGGAAACCCAAGCGGTTTTCCAGCGGCAACGGGGAGAAAACCCGTTGAGAATGGAAGTAGCAGCCGTCTAAACTGTTTCCAGGGAAAAGGGTCGGAATGAAATGAGGCACAAAAGCCCGAAGTAAATCGAAAGCTTGTTTGTAAAGGGGGGGAAACGTAAAAGGTTGGATAGGTAGGTGGTGAATAGTTGAATAACGTGATTGGCCGCCATTATAAAGAGTTTTATTGGCCTAATTCTATCTTGCGGCGAGGCCGGGCTCTGCTAAAGACTCTCTTGGCAGTTGGCAATGCCCCAATCTCTCGAGTAACGGGCTAGCGTTGCCCCTTTTCTGGTTTTTCTTCATCGGTTTTCAAGGTTTCGTCGAAGCCTCGGAATCTCTTCTAACGTGGAACTGCAGTGTAGGAGAAGTTCACCTTCCGTCAGAAATACGAATGGTGTTCACCACAGATTTTTAACTTTATCTAAAGGTGAACAGGTAATTACTGCAAGGACTTGACTATGGTTCTCTCTTCAACTATGTTCCCTTAAGACCATAGAACTAGAAGATAGGGAGGAAAGGGCCTATACCTGATCCGAATAAAATCACTCGCGACGAGATCGTGGAAATCCATTTTAATAAAAAACTGAGTTAATTAAAAAGTTGTCTACTTAAAAATAAAATTTAATGAGCTTCTTTACTCGCTCTTCCGTGGAAGTAGACGATGACTCAGTACTTTGTAAAGCAGTCTCTATCACAACAAAGGTATTCTTATTATTAAACTCAAAAGATTATTATTAAAACACAAACGGTGGATACAGCTTTCGTACAAGTACGCAACCACGAGAGACATTTTATGTCTTATGTTTAATAAATTGAGAGCTTTCCAATGAGTGATGAACGATTTTTGTGGGGTGGAAAATGAGAAAGTTAGTTTTCCATAGGAACGATTGGTTGTACGTGAAAATCATCAGAAATTTCCGCGTAACGCTCCCCTCATAACGCTCCCCGACGATTTTTCATTTATGTGCCATAGCAAAGACATAAAATGTCAAAAGTAATGAGCTAATGAGAACTAGAAAAATAATGAGTTACAAAGTTGAATCTATTTCGACGGTTAGGTCAACATCAATTACAAACAATAACTGAAGGTACAGCACTGAGAGGATAGCTTATGCAGGGTGTCCCATAAGTTATCCACCAAACTTTGGGAGTCGATTCTACAACTAATTTGCAACAAAAAGTGTCTTCCATCAATTTTTTTTAACCCCCTTAAAATCCGACTTTATTGACTTTTGAGATTTGTTTCATGTTTTCGACCTTACACCTTTAAAACGGTCATAACTCCCTTAAATTGCACTCAAAAATTAAAAATAAGGATACCGTTAGAAAGAGCGTAAAATTTCTCAATACATGAGCCGTTGGCAGTTGAGAAAAACTGAACGCTAGAGTAGTTTTTTTTTACCTCAAACTTTAAAATTTGTCAATTTCTGTTTTTTTTTTTTCAAAAATGTTGATGATTTTTCCCCATGGAAACAAGGTATTTGCCAGAGAGGCTCAAAAGCTGAAAAACTGCTCCATTTCATCAGCTTTTCAACGGTCACCCAATTTTTAGTTTCACTGTGGAATTAGAGGGAGAAAATGGTGTTTCAATGCGAAAAAACGTGTATTTTTTTCAACGGAATCGAAGGTTTGACGTGGAGACGTGGTGCTTGGGAGGAGGGGCGGCGGAGCAGACTCCGGATTCCTCCCGTCCAACCGTCAATTTCGTTGAAAAAAAATGCACGTTTTTTCGCATTGAAACACAATTTTCTCCCTCTAATTCCACAGTAAAACTAAAAATTGGGCGACCGTTGGAAAGCTGATGAAATGGAGAAGTTTTTAAGCTTTTGAGCCTCTCTGGCAAATACCTTGTTTCAATGAGGAAAAATCGTCAACATTTTCGCCCAAAACAGAAATTGACGATTTTTCAAGTTTGAGGTATAAATACTACTCTAGCGTTTAGTTTTTCTCGAATGGACAACGGCTTATGTATTGAGAAATTTTACGCTCTTTCCAACGATATCCTTATTTTTAATTTTTGAGTCTAATTTAAGGGAGTTATGACCGTTTGAATGGTGTAAGGTCGAAAACACGAAAAAAATCTCAAAATTAAAAAAAGTCGGATTTTAAGGGGTTAAAAGAAAATCGCTAGAAGACACTTTTTGTTGCAAATTAGTTGTAGAAACTACTCCCGAAGTTTGGTGGTGTCCCATAACATATGCGACACCCTGTATAGCCACAGGTGAAAGGAAGCTTGAATCCCTTAAGTCGAGAAAATGAAAGGTAATTAGTACCTGATCAGATTGAAGCAGATATAGGTTAGAGGAGAACTTGAATCCTATTGGCTCAGAGAAGTTGTAGGGATCCTCCCAGATCCCATCAAGGCAAACAAAGTGAAAGAGCTCAAATTGTAGGCCTACACCTGCCTATGTTCGGGTTTGGTCGGGAAATGGAAGTGTAAGTTCCCCCCGCCCCCTCACGCCGAAAAATAGGAGATAAACTTACCATCTAATTCTGTGTTAAAATATAGCAGAATTAAAAAAATACAATGGGTCGGAACGGAGACCTCTAATTGACAAACACATCGAAATAAACGTGAAATAGTATTAAAAAATGCATACAGTCATGTGCATATCATGGTGCTACGTTGGAATTTGATGGCATTACAGGGGAGTAATAAAATGGATTTTGTGCAGCACAAAATTTTGCCTTGTTGGAATTTAACATTTTTCATTTTGAAACAAAGCATGTCAAGTATCAAAAGAAGCTTCTCATAACTTCCTTTAACGTGTGCTTAGTGGTATTTGAGGAAGTTCATGTTTAGAAACTTTATTTTTCCTGTGTAATCTGTTTAATGGCAGCCTTAATTTCCACACGTTCTCAAAGTACCTATACAAACACTATGAGATGGTCAGAACATTCACTGGGAACGTAAATACTGGGATGACTGAGTTCCAGTAATTGTTCTTAGGTATTTTTCACTCTGCTTTCACCTTCAAAAATGCAGCAGATTGTTGCTATAATCCTCAGGTATGCCATACCGTTGGTTTTGTAAACCCAGGATGACTCTTGGGAATGTTATTAGGAATATAGTACTTGCAGATCGACATCTCCCACAAGTAATGCAGGTTAGAGGGCCAGTCTATACCTTCTATTGGAAACTTTCCCTTTCAACTGCCAGACAAAGGCGATTATACAAAATTATTGAATATATTTCCACAAAAATAATCTCTCAAAATTCTCTGCAGCTTCCTTGGCCTCGAGACCATGAGAAACTGAAGTCCAAGAGACCAGGCGTGGCTCAGTGCTCAAACCATTGAGGTGACCGGACTAGTGGTAGCTCGCAGGTATGAAGAGGGGTATAATTGGACTTTCCCGCTGTATCCTGTTATGTATTTAGCGGGCTCAAAACTTTTAGTAACTGAACCGACAACAACTCTCCACTCTCCTGAATCGACCAGTCTCTGACTTCCCGAAATATTCAGAGCATGATACAGGCTTTGGTTGTGTAACGTGTTGTGTTAGGTTCTGTCTTACGGCTATGCAGGTATTGTGTCACTAATTTTCTGGAAAGTTCTATTAGCGGGGGTCTCAGCAGTTTCCTGGGAGAAATGCAAAATGGCCTCAAGGGTTCTAGCCAATGTCCACAATGAGAAACAAGCAATGCATTCTCGCAATTTACGTTAACTAACAATTTTTTTGACCGTTCTCGAGTCCGTATAATATACGATTAAGGTTCTCCAGATTTTTCACTTATTATTCAGTGTCCAGCGACCGGGAAAACCTGGAATCCAGGGAATTTTTCTCTACTGCAAAACTCGGGGAATTTGATTTTTCTCTCGAAAAGCTGGAAGAAAGCCTGAGCGGCGAACATTTTTGCGGGAAATTCCGGTAGTCCGAGGGAGAAAAGCTGAAGCACGGTTATAGTGTTGTATTTTTCAATTATTAATGTACCAAATGTAGACGACTTTCTCAACTTTAATATTTCTAATATAGATTTCCCTAAAAATGAAACTTTTTTTACATTTTGTTATTTAAATTTATAATGCCGTTGCAATTACCTACTTCATTTTTTTTGGTTTATTATTTTCATTAATGATCTTTTGGAATCGACCAAAAAATATTTTTACCCCCCCCCCCCCACAAAAAAAATTTGTTGGTTTACGTTTCAAGGTACGTAGAATCCGAAAACCGAATAAAAATTTGGCCGTCCGTCCGTCCGACTTTTTACGTTAAATACCATGGACCGATTTTGATGAAATTGGGTATATGGGCTCCATGTGGGGTCTAGTTGTGCCGCGAAGCTTTTGGTTGATTTCGTTCAGATTTTTTTTCGGGGAATCGCTGGACACCCTCCTGTAGCAACCCACGAATATGTGTTTATCTTATCCAGTGTTTATTTACTATTGACTCTTGGAAATTGCTCATCATTGAAGGTCGTACACTAATTGTGGGGATTTGGGATGCAAATAGATATATTTAGATTGAGGGGCGCCAAAAACTTGGACTGAGAACGGAGCGTCAGCGTGCTTCGTGGGAGAAGACGTAACATCGTTATGAAGAATATTCTTCTATTATTAGCCAAAAATATATGGGGATAATGGACTTGGCAGAGATTTGTATTGTCTTTAATTTGGCTTCTATCTCGCTCCTATCTCTTGAATGGGTAATATTAGGTTTGGTTTGAGGTAGTTGAGAACTCCTTCAAAGTACGTCTTGTTTCTTTATTCAGCCCATTTTGATACCGAGTAGTGTAAGTAGCAAAATCATCATTGAGGGAAGAGTTCGCCTCCCTTTTTCCGATTCTTTCTTTCATTTTATTCATCTCCTCATTTTCTTGAGCAGCAATTTACGGAGAATTTTTCTATGTTTTGCGGAAGAATTCGCCACTGACAGAATTCCAATTTGACTGGAAAAAACCTGTAGAAAATCTTAAGTAGGTCTATACAGAAGATATTCCTTCACCTACCACTCAAAAGTAAATTTTGAAGCCTAGTCTTTCTTTGATCGCTTCCGGGTCTACCAAGTTAGGGAATCATCATTTTCACTTTTCAAGATTAACGAAATATATTCTACAAACTCAAAATACACCTTCCTGAAAAATTTTGGTTTTTAGTCATGAAATTCTTGTAACGGACAGCATTATGAGAAATTGTTGTCCGACTTGGCTGAAATTTTCAGGGATTTGTTGGCGTGCAGATGGTCCCCTATAAAAATCATCGCTCCCGGATCGACATTAGCCGCTGCGCGTGCGAAAACCTTTAAAATCCATAACTCTTGCATTTTCCACCCAATTTCGATGAAATTTGCAGGGTTGTGCTAGTTAAAGTGTTGGTAGTGCAAGGTACTTAGAGATATGATGTTTCAAGATTTGCTACGTAGCATCATCGGATCATCTATACAATCGGGTTATGGATACGAGGAAGCTAATTGCCACACCCACTTGGCACACTTTTTTTCCTGCTGAAATAGAATTGGAAATATTCTGATGGAATAACCAGCTCGTATTTCTACCCAATGATTCAAAATATTATTTTATTTTATTAATTAAATAATTATAATATAGATATGAATTGGGTATGGTTCAATATCAAAACGGAGTGTGGTTTATATCGATTAACTCTTTAATCGTATATGAGGTCCGAAATGAAATTAGAATGGATTTTGGGTATTAAGGGAAACCGCAAAATATAAAATATGTGGAGAGATCACTTACCAGGAGCAAGGCAGGAAAGTTCCCAGTCTAGGTGAGTAGTGGCGCCTCCTCAGGCCTATTCCGCGTAGCAGTTCGCGGAACTGCTACACTGCATACGAGGTTAGATTATATGAATTGAAAAGGTTGTTCACCAATCAACAAAACTTCTTCAATAAATCCTGGCTTGTTCAGAGTCTGAACTGCAAATGAATACCAAACTACTGAATAGAATTTCAAAGCTTGGGTTGGTTCTGCTCTATGTATCACTTGACTGCCAAAACCCTATTCTCATTGTTTTGAATACTCGCAAAACAGTAAGAAAATGCTATGTAGAGGTGCAAAAATCTGATGTAAACAAGAATAAAACCGGTGAATAACAAGGTTCAGGGTTGATAGGTTTTTTTTAATTCTTCGTCCTTCCCTTAGTCCAGTACTACTGGCTGACATAGTAGTGTTGTGACAAGTAAGAACTAAAATCTTCCTATTCAAAAATTTTATGTTTCAGTCACCACTAGCTCCCCTTACCTGGTGGGTTTCACCTCTTAAATCTTTACAATGTCTTCTTCTTCTTCGTTCCTTCAGCTCCTGGAGGAGCATAGGGCCTGTACGAAATTCCGCCACCTTACTCTATCTTGACTCATCCTGACGACTTCGTTCCAAGTTTTTCCTACTTTTTCAATATCCTCCTCGATTTTCTTCGCCACGTCTTCCTGGGACGTCCCGCCCTCCGCGCACCTTGAGGATTCCATGTCAGAGCTACTTTTTCGATCGATCCATCTTGCTTTCGTAAGGTGTGGCCAATCCACCTCCACTTTCGCTCTTTGATTTGGAGTTCGATGTGCTTTTGGTTTGTCCTTCTCCAAAGGTCGTCGTTTGAGATCGTGGCCGGCCAGAATACCCTAACGATTCTTCTCAAACACCGATTGACAAACACCTGGAGCTGCGATCCCAGCTTCTTGGTCATCTTCCAAGTCTCACTACCGTATAGCAATACGGATTTAAAATTTGTGTTGAAGATGCGAAGCTTCACTCTTTCAGAGACTGTTCGGTTTCTCCAGAGTGGATACAACTGAACAAAGGCGCTGTTCGCTTTTCCGATGCGGGCTCTGACATCCTCATCAGTTCCACCGCGGGTTGAAACAATACTCCCCAGGTAGGTGAAACCGTCAACTTGTTCTACGGGGTTATCTTCGATAGTCAGGGAGTGCTCACTGCTGGTATTAATACGTATTTCCTTCGTTTTCGGACCATTTATCTTTAGACCAGCCTGTCTTCCAGCTTCAGTGAGGCCCTCGAGTTTACTATCCATATCACGGAACCTCTGGGCAAGCAGGCACACATCATCTGCGAAGTCAAGATCTTCCAACCTTTCACACAGTCCCCACTGGATCCCTCTTTTCCGTCTACCTATAGCTTTCCGCATGAGTCTATCAAGCACAAGCATAAATAGGGTCGGTGAGAGCAGGCAGCCCTGCTTCACTCCCATATTCACTTTTATAGGGGCAGTGAGACTGTTGTTGTGCAAGATCCTGTATTCATATCCATCGTAAAGGTCCTTGATGATGTTGACAAGTTTTGGTGGCACTCCATACTCTTTCAAAGTTGTCCACAAGAAGTCCTGGCTAATTGAATCGAATGCCTTCTCAAAATCAACAAATGCAGCATACACAGGGCTTTGGAATTCCAAGCTTTGCTCTACAACAATGCGGAGTTTACTTATAAGGTCGATGCAGCTCCGGTTTTTCCGGAAGCCAGCCTGTTCCTTTCTTAGCTTTGTCTCTACGCAGTCTGCTATTCTATTGAGGATAATCCGGCAAAGAACCTTGGAAGGACACGATAGAAGCGTGATGCCTCTCCAACTATTACATTTGGTAAGGTCCCCCTTCTTTGGTAACTTTATCACCACTCCCTGCTTCCACTCCTTGGGGACTTTCTCCTCCGTCCAAATCTCTTGAAAGAGTGGGTAGAGGAAATCAGCATTACAATGTGGTGACATTTTAACTCGAGGTTTGCCGGCAGAAGGAGCTGTACAATTCGCTAAATCTGTTCCTCAGTAGAACTGAGATCGGGAAAGACGTATCATACGCGTCTTCCCATCCAATTCCTGCACCCAGCTATCTCATGGTTCGAATTATTTTCATAATTGAGTAGTAGCTAAATACCTACTATTCTCCGGTAAAGGCTGAACAGCTTAATTTCCCATAGAATCCGCCTCTGAAACGATACATACCTACTCGTACCTTGTGGTTACTTCTACGCAACACAACATAGTGTGTTGTTTGCCGACTTGAAAAAAGAAAAAACGTCACTCTATTCGGTGTCACGAGACGATTTCTTTTCACACCCTCATGAGAGGGTTTAAAACTATCAACGAAGAAGGAGGGAGGCGAGAAAAACTACCATGTGGTTACACGTTTACGAAACGGTTTGAAAGCACTTCAGTTTCATATTTAAAAGGATGACACACGGCTTGTCAACCGAATATTTATAGACTCGACCGCTGTTTACCACTAATGAATTTCACTGACATGAGCTAAGCAGCCTTGGTTTATGAATAACCCCTTTTTCAACTTTTTACTCCAACTTTTTCTTGCCCTTTCTCTCAAGCGCATACTAGGAAGCTATTAACTTTTTTAATTGGTCCTTTGAAAATCTTCTAGCTCTCTCGGTGTTGTTATTTATTTTTCATTTTCGAAAAAAATGAGGGGCACGGAGGTCACCCTCTTAGGTGTTGGAGGACAAAAAAAGCCGTCTTGCCCCGTTTCATGCATATTAATACGGTTTTTAATTGGTAGTTTCCTCGTTGCTCGTACAATGAGAATGAATGCTCTTTTCGAACCATATGGTGGACACTGGAAGGTCATAAATTACCGTTACAATTAATTACGTATCATCGCTAGAAGGTGTAATCAACTGGTGGATACGGCTTCGGGCTACGAGTCCGATGTTTGTTCAGAAAATTATATGGGTTTCCCATTAGGGTATGCTTTTTCAATTACTAGGCTCCCGATAGCTTTCCTCCAAATAATAATGATTTCTTCCTCTGAGGCGTGGTCTGAACAGGGTGCATCAATTAATACTGAAGGGATGGTTGTTGATAGATTTGTTCAAATTTTAGGGTGAAAATACTGCAACTAGAGCCTTCTCCCGATATTTGCTGAGTACCTGAACTATTCGTGCTTATTAACAAATGGGAGTAGATAAACAATGGCAGTATTCAGGTATCATTTAGTTGATTGTACATTTATCTGCAACTATTGCTTCCGAGTCTTCCAAGGTAGCGGAAGCTTTGTTTTCACTTTTCAAGGTTGAAAAAAGTATGTTCCCCAAAATCAAAATTGTCATTTGCGTTTTACGTTTTGGACTTTCCTGGACAATTTTGGTTTCATTCCACATTCCAACCTGTTCTGACTGAAGTATCTGAGGAAGTTCACTTGCTATAATATAATAATTCACACAGTATAATAATACCGAAACGTATCATAACTACGATTTATTCTTGCGGATCAAATAAAACCCACATGACACCTTTTTACAGTCCTGCATTTCCCCACTTGGGTTTTTAGTTCTTCAACTTCCTCAATATTGTTTAGCACAATTTCAAGTGATAATGTGATCGCGTACATGTACTTATAATAGAAGTACAGATCAAAACGCTGAAAATTATTACACAACCCCTTACCAACAATATCTTCTTTTCACAATCAAGTTTAATTCAAGAAAATTAAGAATTGTGGGTTCCTTTATTAGTAGGGAAATGCTTGTTAAGGACGCTAAACTGAGAAGAAAAAACGAACATCGATCGCATTTTGGTCAGCTAAAATTTGAACGGAAATTAGGCCTCTTTTGCGATTCACACTCGTGTTTCTGATTTATCGTAAGTCGAACCCTCAAGTTCTCCTAGGGAGCGAACGGTTAGTCCTAGAGAGCTCTGGTTGGTCTCATTCGATTCTGAAGATTCAATACTATTTTAAATATTTGTAAAAACAATATATTTATATCGAAAGTTTTTTTTTTTTAATTCAGCCCCTATTTTTAACCCTTAGAAGTGACTGACATCAACCAAACGCGGCACAACTTCGCCCCCAACTAGCTTCGCAGCACAGCAAGACCCCAAATGGAGCCCATATACTAAATTTCATTAAAAAAATAATTAAACATTAATCAAACATTAATTAAAATTAGTCCATGGGATCTAGGAAAGTGCCGTACGCGGCACTTTCCTTAGTTTCCATGGACCGATTTTGATGAATTTGATATACATGGGCTCCATGTGGGGTCTAGTTGTGGCGCGAAGCTCTTGGTTGATGTCAATCATTTCCAAGGGTTGAAAAATAATGGCCGAAATTTTCAAAACGCCCTAGCTCGCAAACTTTCGATATAAAGGTATTATCTACTAAAGCTGGCGGAACTTTGTTTTCACTTTTCAAGGTTGAAAAAAAAGTTCTCTAAAATCAAAATTTCCTCACGCGTTTCACGTTTCAGACCTTCCTGAACAATTTTGGTTTCGTGTCCGTCTGTCTCTGTGTTACTGCCATGAAATCCTTGCCACAGCCATAACTCCTACATTTCTCATCCAATTTCGATGACATTTTCAGGGATTGTGCGGGTTGGTGTTTAGATGGTCCCCTATCAAAATCATCACCCTCAGACTGATAGTAGCCGCTGCGCATGCGCAAGCGTGAAATCCTTGCGACAGCCATACCTTCTACATACATGTCTCACTCGATTTCGATGACATTTTCGCGGGTTGGCGAGTAGATGGTTCCTTATGTAAATCATTGCCCCCAGACTGACAGTACTCACTGCGCATGCGCAAACGTGTATTTCCTTGTTACAGCCATAACTTCTACATTTCTCATCTGATTACGATGAAATTTTCAGGAATTATGCGAGTTGGGGTGGAGATGGTCCCCTATGAGGGTAGTGCAAGGTACTTAGAGATTGATGTTTTGAGATTAGTTACAATGCATCGGATCATCTTTACAATCGGGTTATGGATACGAGGAAGCCATGTGCCACACCCACTTGGCTTTTTTTTTTCTTCAATTTAAAATAGTATTGAATCTTCAGAATCGAATGAGACCACCCAGAGCTCTGCTGGGCCAACCGTTCGCTCCCTATCAAAATTTGAGGGTTCATCTTACGATATATCAGAAACACGAGTGTGAATCGCAAAAAAGGCCTAATTTCCATTGAAATTTCAGCTGACCAAAAAATGCGATCGTTGTTCACTTCTTCGAGTTGTATTAAGTTTTGCGTCCTTCGCAACCAATATTCAAATTTCCTAAAGAAGGCACCCGCAACTCCCTATTTCTTCAAATTGAGTGTGATGCGTTTATTTCGTCAAAACAAACTTGATTGTGAAGCGAAAATATGATTGGTAGGAAGCAAACTGTGCCACCTCAAAATGGCCTAAGTACCTACTGAACTAAGTGAAGAGACTTCAAACAAGAAAATCATAGAGGAAGAGCAACGGAGAGTCTGTTCATCTTCCGAGTACCAACCTAACTATCCCATCGGTTTCAGAGTGTACGTCTTGGGATTTGATTTGTAACGTTTCATTAGTCGGGCAAGTCGATGAGAGATGTTTATGTTGTCTAGAAATGTTTGGCTTGTAGGGTTTAAAACCGTACTCCGTCGAAGGGGATTTTTCGTGGGTAAGTTGACACATGGGGCTCAGCTGACGAGATCCCTACACGACCCCTCCCACTTCCTATAAATAGCGAACAAACTTGCCTTGATGGGTGAAGAGGGATTTTCTCGTTTTTCTCTCATACTAGGTGGAAGAACACGAGGGGGGGAGACAGAAGCGCTAAGAGGTGTTCTGAGGGTGCCACTAATGAAGATAATTAACAGGGGACTATCAATCGAAGTTGAAACCCATTAGAAGAAGTCCTGAGGGTTTCTGAGGGTCATCCATCAAAAGGCGTGTTCAACGTCAGGGACTCCAGTTCTGGGGGTCTTTTTCTACTGCTAAGGAGCAATCGGTCGATCTCTTATTCATATTTCAAACTATATAATATCTCTTCCACATTTCGCCCCCATCGGCTCGTATCTGGATCTGATGTATGAAGTTCATTGTGATTGATGGTCAGGTCCACTTAGAGGGAGGCCACGAGTCACGGTCTACGTCTATTGGAGGAAGTGATGCATCAGCTTTCCACGATCTGATAAACCATTACGTACGTTCAAACCATAAAAGCCTCAAAATTCTCTCCCCTAAAATCCATTATTCAGATGAAATAAAAATGTATCTTCCTTTTGTGTTTCATCGAACAATCATACAGAATCAGTTCCTCGTTCATTAAAATTTGGGGGATTTGTTTTATTCATGGACCGCAGGCGCTAGGGAAGCTTTATATTCGTACAGGTCGACGACATCTGGGTCTTCTAAAATCAAAATTGCCACTCGCATTTTGTATTTCAGAGCTATCTGACAAGTTTCGGCCCATCCCGCGTAACTGTCGCTGTCATGAAAATCGTTAGGTATCTGATTTTTGATGAAATTTTCAGGGGCTGTGCGGAGCAGACTTGAGACGGTCCACTTTGAATTTCATCACTGTAGGACTGGTAGGTAGTGAGAAAAATCGATTTCCTCAAATTTGGAGAGTGATTAGTTAGGGGCTGTGCCCAAGAACAGCTCGTCGATTTCATAATGGTCCTGTCAGAGTAGCCCAGGCAAAGTAGTACTCCAGCTCCTAAAAATTGCTGGAGAGCTGTACATTTTTTCATACCCTTTTGGGCGTCCTGAATAACGAGTATCTTGGTGTGCGATGGTTTCTACGTTGTGCTTCAGATTTTTGAGCTTAAAAACGGCGAAATTTCCGAACTTTTTTCACTATCTTGCTTATAACTCGAAAAATACGCTTCCTACAGACAATTTTACTGCTTCTTTTTTTAAAAGCATTAAACTTTGCGTCGAATAGCGTTGAAACATTGAAATCGATTAACCCTTACAGCCACAATCGACCGTCACAGATAGGCGATTTTTACAAAGTTTGCCTAAAAGTGCTAAACGCTCAACTTTTAACGCCTGTAGGTCAAAAAGGACCACACCAATTTTTAAAAAAGTCATGAGCAAACTTGTAGACATTTATTTTTGAATTAAATTGATTTTGAAATTTGAAATTCGGTCACTCGAGGGCTGAGATATCAATATTAAACCAAAAGAGTCTAAAGCGCCATATTTCCGCTAAAGCAGTCCAACGCAAGAAACTTCGTCTGATCTCGAAATTTTCACTTTCTTGCCTCTTTAAAGTATCAGTAAATTTAATCGACTCATTTAACAATTTGAACTTGAGAAATCATCAAGCTCTGATTACGAGTCAACCTATAACTAGCAGGGAAGAGAAAACGAGATAGTTGCTAATTATATCAAAGTATTTTCAACATTATATAAAATAATTATTGGGAAATTATAGCAGCCGTCTTCTTCTTTTGGCCAGTACCGGAAAAGGCCGGACTAGAATTTTCTAGCCATAATTGATTATCAGAAATCGCTATACTGCAGATTATGAATTCTTAATAGCAATTATTTACCAGATATTTACAATTATGAGGGAATTTTGGCAGCTGTCTTCTTCTTTTGGTTTGTACCTCGTCTCATTGGATCTTTGCGGTTGCTTCCACGAAGACTATTTTGTCCGCCCACTGCTACTCCACAGCTCACATATTCTGGCTCAGCTTGACTCTTCTGGTTTAAAATTAATATCTCAGTAGTACTAGAGTGACCGAATTTCACATTTCAAAAACCATCTAATTCCCAAGAAATCAATTTCCTTCAATTTTGATCCTATGACATTTTTTGATCGGTGTAGTCTTTTTCGACCTACTGGCGTTGGAAGTTGAGCGATCATCATTTTTAGGCAAAGTTTGTCAAAATCGACTATCTTTGACGGTCGATTGTGGCTGTACGGTTTAACCGGTTTCAATGTTTCAAACGTCTTTTTACGCGAAATTTAATACTTTTTAAAAGAGGATATAGTAAGATTTTCTGTAGAATGCGTGCTTTTCAAGTTATTAGCAAAACATTGAAACACGACGTATACGACAATTTCGCGGTTTTTAGGCTTTCAAACCTGAATCACAACGTAGAAACCGTTTAAACTCAGATATCCGTTATTCAGGACCCCAAAAGGGTTTAAAACGATTCCCAGTCCTCGAGTACTATTTTCGGGCTAGATCCCTTTTTCGTACTAATTTGCCTGGGCTGGTAGGAGCTTATAATAACGAGTGAAGTCATCGCCATAATGGAAACAACTTATAAATCGTGTTTCTGTCAACCTTGAAAAATATTAACTCGATCGTGAAAATCATGTTTCATGCTACTCCATAATATACTCCTGCTCAAAATTAGTGCACCACCGTCTATTTCTTCGTTTGCCCCCTTATTCTTTCCTTTATCAAGTTTTTATCTATTAAATAGATAAAAATTTTTGCTACATTTTTGCTACATAAAGCAAATTTTGCTCACATTGTTTGCAAACTCAGAAAAAAAATGTAACCAAAAAAGGCCCAAATTAGAGAAAAAATATGTTTTAATGAATTATAGAAGAATGTACTTCCTGTGGTAAAATTATAAAAATTGAAAAAAAGGTTTGAATTATGCCAGTTTAGCTTTTCAATACTTGGTATTACCTCCTCTAGCTAGGATGAGGGCTTGCAGCTATCGACCGATGCCTCTAATCTAGTTTTGGATACCTTCCTGGGGATATTGTCCCATTCCTCTTTCGCTGCTGTTTCCAGCTGCTGAAGATTGTCTGATGGTGGATCTCTGGCTCGAATTCTTCTTTTCAGCATGTCCCAAACATGCTCTATCGGATTCATGTTTAGGCTCCTTGGTGGCCAGTCCAGGATACTAATTTTGAGCAGGAGTGTAGTTTTTCTACGATAATTGATTTCTATTCCTACGAATTCTACATGTCCGTGATATTCTAAGTGAATAAGCTACTGCCCCTCCGACTTGACATACTTTTTTTTTGTTCTCGAGCAACCGTTGGAGACCCTACAGAAATATCGGATTCACGAGGGATGTTTCGCGGGTTAACTTTGTTCCGAAATTACGCCCTTCAAAGACCGTTGGTGACGAACACCAACGGATTTTGAATGAGCTCCATCGATCCGGCGAAGGGACCTCAAACCCCAGGGAAAACCCAAACTCCCGTTAAACTCATTAATCAGTTGTTATCTCAGGCAGGATTTATTCGCTGTTACTCCAAACTTTGTTTTCTGCAACATGAATGTAAAAAAAACTAAAGGCAAAAAGTGAAAGGTAGGGAAAGGCTGGTGGGAGCTACGTGCATACAAGAGTGACCCCACAGCTTTGAGAGCCCATTTTTACTCGTCCCGAAACTCATTTCCTCTTCTCGTTCTTCCACTCCACTTTTAGTTCGGATCAACCAAAGCTGATCATCAAGGATGATAATGTCATCGAAAACTGTCTCGGATGTCCAGATATTCGGATATTCAAAGTCTCCCAGATAAGCTAATCAGGGATGAAATTTTTTTTTGTTGTTCCTCACAAAAATATTCTTTAGCCTCAGGTGTATGAATATTTTAGAGTTTCCTTGCATTATGAAACGTCAACATTCTGCTCCCCAGGTCCTACATTAGTAATACCTATTATGGGTAACTTGAGTCAACCGAGCTGCCAAGACTCCAACACAAAAATGTCAATGAAAACAGGTCGATTTTGTAGCACTGGTTTTCGTTCAAAGTTGTTATCTGGTTAGTTACTTTTCAGATGTTGTGTGTGATGTTGATAGAACTGGTTTTCGTTCAAAGTTGTTATCTGGTTAGTTACTTTTCAGATGTTGTGTGTGATGTTGGTAGCACTGGTTTTCGTTCAAAGTTGTTATCTGGTTAGTTACTTTTCAGATGTTGTGTGTGATGTTGATAGCCCTGGTTTTCGTTCAAAGTTGTTATCTGGTTAGTTACTTTTCAGATGTTGTGTGTGATGTTGGTAGCACTGTTTTTCGTTCATAGTTGTTTCACACAGCGAAGTTATCAGGTTACTTTTCAGATGTTGTGTGTGATGTTGGTAGCACTAGTTTTCGTTCGAAGTTGTTTCACGCAGCGAAGTTATCTGGTTACTTTTCAGATGTTGTGTGTGATGTTGATAGCCCTGGTTTTCGTTCAAAGTTGTTATCTGGTTAGTTACTTTTCAGATGTTGTGTGTGTTGTTGGTAGCACTGGTTTTCGTTCAAAGTTGTTTCACGCAGCGAAGTTATCAGGTTACTTTTCAGATGTTGTGTGTGATGTTGGTAGCACTAGTTTTCGTTCGAAGTTGTTTCACGCAGCGAAGTTATCAGGTTACTTTTCAGTAGGGGTGTGTCGGTCCAGGTATTTCCCTGGAACGGTTCCAACAGTTACGGTGACAAAGATGTAACCGTTCCAAATTACCGGTACAGTTCCATTACCAAATCCCACTCACATGGCATGGATGAAGCAGGCAGTCAAATCCCTATCGTCCTTCTTCCATGCTTGTGATCTCAACTTGCAATACAATAGCATCATTTTCCTTGCAAATTCGCTAAAAGGAAGGACTTTGAACAAGTATTGCAAAAGAGGCAATTTATTATAAATAATAGTTACCAAACAATTCAAGGAAAGAATAATGACGTTGCAGTTTAAGAACTTAACATGACAATACTAAATAGATAATACTGGAGACAACTTCCATGCTAACCAGTCCAGAAGATAACTTTCTGCTCAAGAGCCATTCCATGATTCCATGAACCATTCTCAGTCCATGGAAGTAGTAAGGGCGCTTCCAGGTACAACATGGAACAGAACTGAGAACAAGATCCATGCTTACTGGTCCAAAACCCTTCCCGGTCCAGAGCCATTGAACCATTCTCCGTGATATCTTATCGGTCCAGTTCCATCCTCACCAATCAGAATGATCTCTTCCCGGTCCAGAGCCATTTCAAGATATCTTATCAGTCCGTGGACCTGGACCGGTAAGGGTCGAGTTTTTGACACTGCGTGGAACCGTTCCAACCTGATACTCGGTTCCACAGTCCCGGTACAGCTGTACTGACACACCTCTACTTTTCAGATGTTTGCCAGGAATTTTGGACAACTCTGACCTTGGTTCATAATCAAACTTTGAAAATTTGGTCATTCACTCATGCTGACGAATGGGATTTCCTCCTCAACTTCTTCTCCGGCCTCGAGTAATGGATCAAACCTCTACAATTCTAATAACAGAGCTCAATAGGGTTCAAAATGTCGGGAATTCCCTGGTTTTACATGTTTACTGTCGATTTATTCATTATTTGGACAAGGCTAGACAAATGTGTGGAATGATGGCGAGGACAGAAAATTTCTTTGGTTCGCGAGAAGAGTAGAACTCTCAACTGCAATACTTCGTGTTTGATTTGATTAAAAAGGTTTGCCGAGAGCGTGAGTTCCACAGATTCCTTGCATAGCTATTTCTTCACGTATGCCTTTCATCATTCTTAATCACTCCAGTTACCTTCCTTCTACATATATTTCATGAAATATGATATATGAGAAATGAACCTCAAAACAATATTAAAACAATTGTGACGCTTCTATTTCACTAGATCAAATTCTGACTATTTCAAACCCTTACAACGAGCGCCACAATACTCACAACATTTTCATTAGGAAAAAGGTTTTAAAAACGAACGCAGAAAGAAAAGTATTTCACTGTTATTCCCTTCAGCCAACCACGAAGAGCGAAATGGAGAAAAAGGGACTGGCGGTTAATTGAATTTCCACCCTCAAGTCCCCGCTTATGGTACATTATGTGGTCGATATGAGGGTTCTCGAAGGATGCTTCACTCGGATTCAATTAAACCAGCTTTGGCGATGAAGGGCGGAAAATGAGGTGGTGTTAGTGGAAGGTGACGATTCAGAGTCGTTCGACTTTACTCTCTTCACGATGGAAACATCGGGGAGAAAACTAGTCTTAGGTAGCTACTAATTTACTCGACGTTCTCTCGTACGAAGGTGCAAAATGAAGGATTTACCTGGTCAAAATCTGGAGTTGAAACTGTGGTGGACGTCCATTTAGTGTGATTCTCAAAACGGAGCAAATTATTACACTAAGGTTTGTCATTTTTAAGTATAGATCAGTCGCCGGCAAAGAACACAGATTTGCCATTGCCACTACTTACTTTTGCTTCACAATCAAGTTTATTTTGAAGTTCACACTAAATTTTTTAAAAAGAGGGTTGTGTTGGGGGGGGGGGGGGCTTCATTTGGAAATTTGATTACTGGTTGCTAAGGACCCAAAACTGAGAACTACTTTAGAAACCAACGCCATTAGTATTTTAGGCAATAAATTGTGGTCTCCCTCCCCCCTCCCTCACCCTCATCCACCATAACACTTCCAGCAACATGGGAGCCTCAAATTTGAAGAGCATTTTAAAATACATGATCTACATGTACACTCGTACGATACCCAACATGCGAATTCGAGTTCACCCCCCATCAATATACTTCGTAACGTTGAACTTTCATCTATTTGTTTTGGTAGGCAGTCCGTCGAAGTTCACATCCGAATTCGAGGTGAAACACACAAAAAAACCACTATTAGTTCCATTGTGGTACAGAGAATTATTCATGAAAATCCGGAGGTATAATGAGAATTTTCCCTCAATTTTACAGCTTGGGTACAATTAGCAAGCTGTAAAGGAACCGAAATATTGAAAAATCGGATATTTTGTGAATGTTATCCTCCCATGCAAATTTTGATACTCTGGTGAAATAATCTGCAACTCGTATGTTATCGGAGTCTAACAAAAAAAAAAAAAAAAAAAAAAAAGAAATACTCAAATCGGTAGGAAATTGAGGCATGTGTAGAGTTTTCAAGATTATGTCCGCAAACACACGTTTTTTTAAAGCATTAACCCCCCCTTTTCCCCCCTTAAAAGGCAAAATTCGAAATTCCGGCGACAACTAGTGCACAACTAGATAGATTTTCGCGTCGAATAAAAAAAGAGCCAGAAAATCGGTTGGAAATTGAGGCCTGGGCAGAGTACACAAGATTATGCCCAAAAACGCACGTTTTTGAGAATTAACCCCCAAAAGAAAAGCAAAATTCGAAATTCCGGCGACGTAGTGCACAACTAGATAGTTTTCCGCGTTGAGAAAAAAAACCACGAAAATCTCCGTTAAATGGAAAAACAATAGATCATGGATATGATGTAGGTGTAATTTGAAAATTAGAATGATGAAATAAAATACACGCAAGATTTGTACCTACCTAAGTATTACTTTTTCAATGAATAAATAGAATTTTGAATAACTAATGTCGAAATAACACTTTATTTGAATAGTACCTATGTCCTATTACTTTTTCAATGAATAAACAGAACTTTTTATTTTTAAAAAAACTCCGATCGCACGTAATAATCATATCGCAGTTTAGAGAAGAGCATCTAGGAAGAGAAAGTGGTGGGACGGCCTGAGCGCTGCTTAGCGACGATTAGATGAACCTTCCGGGGCTCAAAACATCGCCTGATGTGATGTAGGCTATTCCTAAAGCCAGGTTCCGTAGAACGAATTGATGAGGTGGGACTGAGCTTCGCGGATATCAGCCAAAACAAACGCGGAAAATCAGCAATGCAAAACTACCGGAATTCTCGGTACATAATGAACATTTTTATTTATTCATCTCATAGTTTTCTGGTAAATTGGTTTAAAAGTGAGTTATAGCATGATGTTGAAGCGTGTTCATTCAAGGAAGATTAGAGTGGGTGCGTCTCTCGTGGTTATTCAATTATCGGGGGTTTTGGAGGCAAAAGGTGATTGAATAGCTTTCAAAATTCTCGTTTTCGTGTAGGAAATGTCGCTGACGTGGAAGAAAACTAGTTGATGGGGTTCAGTTAGAAACGTCCGCTGCCAACTTTGTGGCTGCATGCGACGAACTGTTGAGTGGGTTCGACCCAAGAAGTTGGAAGGATCTTTTCACTGAGGCACGCAAGGTTGTAATTCAAAATAGTTTTATGTTTTGGAAGGTGTACTCGAGAACATCCATCGAGCCTAAGGTTCGGAGAGGACGTTAGCTTATTTAGGTATTTCATGGACCCCAAGTAACCTAGGATATTGTGCACCAGCTCGTCGTTAACTGTTACTGGATGTGCTTCTGCACCCGATCACGATTTTTTCGTTTTAAGACTAAGTATAGAAAACAGGACTCTGAGACACCACAAGAAAAGTGAATAGCAGTGACTCTTGCCTTGAGAAGTACATCAAATTCATCCATGTGCTCAACTCATGAACACATTTTCTTCAGTTTTAGTCTGCATATATCGTATTCAGTGAAAGTCGCTTATCCGACGAGAGAAAAACACAGATACTTTTTTTTAGGTGGCCAGAAAATGCTGGAAAGGGAGGATGGCCAAATCGCTAATGCAACTATTATAACGGTTCCTCAGGTCCACGCTGTTCAACTGTGCGCCGGAGGAATGCTGAGAAAGCATCTTAGCTGGCTATAATGCCCACTGCTTCCTATTCTGTAAGTTGGAAGAATAACCACATTGATTGGCCCAGAACAATTGTAGCACTCTTCTCTAGATTCCTGGCAATGATGAGGACACATATCAATTTATTCTAAATTGCATCTCCGGGAACTTTTAGAACTAGTGAGGAGGTCTTACGACTCCTCATCTCTCTGAACGTTACTTTCAGGGGTTTTTCGTAATGTACAGACTTGCTCCTGTTTCTGAGGACAAGCACTGCATCTGCCTGGGTCTGGCATAAGTTGCCTAGGATACTGCAGTCTATGCAGAACATAGCTTCTCGAGTGAAGGTGGAAGATGTGAGCTAAACACTTTCTCACTGCTTTCCTGCAAAATCAGATAATCTTGAGATGGCGAGTCCCGTGGAGGCCACATTTCACATTATTCCATTTGACCAAGTAAGATTTAGCTTGAAGTTCTTTACTAAGCACTTCTGGAACTTGTCACAGGGTCTGTCGATTCCATTAAACCCCTCTTGTGTAAAAGAATCTTGAGGGTAATTAAGCTGCTGATCTATTGCTAGAAGAGATTCCGAGGTATTTATCGCCCATATTGTTGGACCAGAACAAAATGCACTGGGTACTGGCAAGTAGGTTTCCAAACGCTTGTAGTAAAAGCCAAGAGGACCAAGTTTCGTCTGAAAGTTCTGCAATACATTTCAAGTAAAATTACGATTTAGGAAGCACTGGCTTGTGCTTTTCCGCATTTGGTAGTGGCAATGCAAAATAAAAATATTCCTGATGGAAAGGATCATTATGATCAGGCTTCAGATTGCTTCGATCGCTAGCAGTACGAATTACCTTCCATTACCTACTTCAAAATTGTCGGCGTTGAATAATTATTGTTTGATTTCACGGTTGAGAGGGGAACTCGTGAAAGCTTATTTCGCCACAGCAAATCATAAGTGCACACGAAGGCTTGAAAAAAAATGATTTTACGAATAACATCTGGCGAACTTCAATATTGCGCTCGCGGGAGCACCCGCGGATCGAAGCCATTAGCCGCGATAACGCTGAAAATCAAACGACTTTTGAATGAAGCGACGGAGAAGTGATTAGTCTTCCTTAGAACCCCGCGTTTATCAGCCTAATCACCCGAATGCTAATCGAGATAAATACATCGCGGGTGATTACAGATTGAAGCTTCGCGTTAATGTCTAAAACCGACGATGGTTCATATTGGAAATGCCTTTATTGTCAGGGGCAACACCGACGCTTGGGGGTTTTTCCTGCTAAGCCCCTTCCCCCATCTGCGTAATGGTAAGGAAGGATGACTCGGGTGTTTTTGTAAACGACCAAACACATGACTGATGGTTCAACTCTTGATCAATAGAGGTCTCCGTGCTCTCCCTATTGTCTTTACCCTCCATTAAATAAACTGCGCGAGATTAGTGAGGGATGGGGGAGAGGAGAGGGGAGGATGGGACCGAGAAACTGGGGTTTTTATTGTGGGGCGAACACACACAAAAAAGTGGAGGAAATCCCACCCTAGTCAGCGTGTAATCCGCAAGCGACGCTCTAACTTCAAGGCTGGAGTGTCCTCTATATTATCGAATAATGATGTTGACACCACTAAGTTGGCATTCTCTGTTTTATCATTTCAATAAATTCATAGCTTATCTTAAAATTTAATGTGATACTTGTGTGTAAGAATTGTTTTGATAAAATTTATCTAAACAATTCAACAATTCTAACATTTAATGTTAGAAAGTCATAAAGGTTTTGTGAACCTAAAGCAATGAAAGAGAAGAGTAATAGACAGAATAAGAAAAGTATTTTGAAGAATCTCTCGGATAGCTTATCAATAGGGACCCCAACAATGTTGACAGCACTGTTGGAGACCGCAACCTCCCTCCAGTTGTTGATGGTGCTTACAGCAATCTAAACGGGGTGAGTGCATATTTTACGTTTTAGGCCTTCCTGAACAATGAGGAATTTCACCGAATTCTGTTTGCATTTTTCCTGAATAGTTAATGGTGTGGGATAGATGAAAATCGGGCTGATTTCGGAAAATAAGTCTCCTGTTATTTTTGGGAGACAATCAAAATTTTTGATTTCAAAACTAACCGGGAAAACGGACGTGAAGCGGGAACGCTCGCTGAGGCTAGGAACACACGGGGCGCCGTAGGGCGCCGACGCTTGCGTCAGCGTCTTTTGTCGCCCAAACCCCACGCGCACACACGAGGCGTCTTTTTTCTCAGTTTGACGCCTGCATTCACCATGGAAAGAGAGAAAGCTGTGGCAATGTTTATTCTCTATCGCAGGCTCAGAAAGAAGAAACACCGACTCATGTGGATTCACCCCATAATTTCTTTGCGAAATCAGAGTGGAGTTTTTTTACACCCTTTATTCGGAGTTGAGGGAGGACAATGAAAAATTTAAAAACCATAATTTTTCTTTTCCATTGTTGACAACTGGTCGAACTCCGGATTCATGAATCCGCATACTTCCTGCCAAGCTTTCCCTGTCAAGTTCCGATCTTTGTAGTCAGTGAGGGTCTTGTCCCAAATGGACGGCCTTTCCTGAACCGCCGAAATCAATAAATCCATGTCACAACTCATTTTTGACGAACGAACAAACAAAGCACGCACTAAGCACAACCTCAAAACGTCTACCTTTGAGCGTCACGAAGGGAGTGGGGACGCCTCGTGTGTGCGCTCTGATGCTGCGGTTCACATTTTAACACGGCTCCCACGACGCTCACTCTAGCGCCGTGAGCGTCGGAGTCAAGGTGCAGCGTCGTGGATTCTCCGACTCTTGCGGATAAAAATCGCCGACGCTCCGTGTGTGCGCTCTGATACAATCCAATGCATTTTAGCTTGAGAGGTGGAGTTGAAAAAGACGCTGACGCAAGCGTCGGCGCCCGACGGCGCCCCGTGTGTTCCTAGCCTGATTGGGCTGTTCGGATTGCCGGCTCCTCCCAGTGTTGCCCATTGGGACGACGAAATCGTGTTTTCTAAGAGAAAAGCTATAAAACAAAAACGGGGGAAACCTAATTTTCCCCATCTTGCTTTTTCTAATTTTTTCTTCAGTCTTTCGATTTCGAACTTTACTGTTTCGTGAAATTTTGCATCTGGGGACTATGGATTTCTCGATCTCAGCGCTTCAAGCGGCCATAAATGAACTATTCCAGCATGACGTCATTTTCCCGGTTTTTTTTAAACATTCGTATTTTCTACACTGTTTTGTTTATTCGTAAATTAGGAAGTTCGGGCTGAAAGTTTGCCTTAGGAGGTTTTTCGAGGTGCTGAATCCGATTTTGGGGTCAAAAATAGGAAATTCCGACATGGTGAAATTCCTCATTCAACAATTCTAACATTTAATGTTAGAAAGTCATAAAGGTTGTGAACCTAAAGCAATGAAAGAGAAGAGTAATAGACAGAATAAGAAAAGTATTTTGAAGAATCTCTCGGATAGATAGATATGTTTATTTTCGCCATTTTGTACACTTTTACAATAATATAAATGCATGAAGGGATGCAATTTGCTCAGATTTTCTACCCGACATTAGGCTTGGCCCGTGTTGTAGGGTAGGATCTTTGCAAAATCGCTCCATATCGGTAAATAAATTGATGTCTACTATACAATTACAGTAATAAGTAGCTTATCAATAGGGATCCCAACAATGTTGAAAGCACTGTTGGAGACCGCAACCTCCAGTTGTTGATGGTGCTTAGAGCAATCTAAACGGGGTGAGTGCAAAATTTACGTTTTAGGCCTTCCTGAACAATTTTCCTTCCGTGTCTGTCCGTGTTTTGTCTGTCATGAAATCCTTGCAACGGGCTAGCTATACGAAGTTACTTTCCGATTTCGGTAAAATATTCAGAGATTGAGCAGATTGAGGTGTAGATGGTCCCCTATGAAAATCATCACGCCCTGACTGATAGTAGCGAATGCGCATGCGCAAATTCCTTGTCGCAGCCATAACTTCTACCTTTTGGTTTATTATTTTCAATAATGAACCTTTGGAATCGACCAAGAAAAAAAACATTTTAACACCCCCTCAAAATTTGATGGTTTACGTTACAAGGTAAGTAGAATCCAAAAATCGAATAAAAATTTGGCCGTCCGTATGCCGTACGCGGCACTTTTGCCACTTAGCATTGACAGATTTTGATGAAATTTAGTATGTAGGCTCCATTTGGGGTCTAGTTGTGCCCCGAAGAGTTTGGTTGATGTAGGTCACTTCTAAGGGTTCCAAAATCAATTTTGAAATTTTGAAAACGCCCTAACTCAAAAAATTTTGATATAAAGGTATTGTTTTTCCTTCAATTTAAGATTCTATAGAATTTTTTGAGACCACCCGGAGCTCTGTAGGACAAACCGTTCGCTCACTACGAGAATCAGAAAAAAAAAGTTCTACAAAATCAAAGTTTCCACTCGTGTTTTACGTTTCATACCTTCCTGAACAATTTTGGTTCGGTGTCTGTCATGAAATCCTTGGCACTTCCACATTTCTCAGTGTATGACCCCCTATGCGAGTTGGGGTGGAGACGGTCCCCTATGAAAATCATCACCCCTAAATTTAAAGTATTTTGTACGCATGCGCAAAAGTGAAATCCTTGTAACAGCCATAACTTCTACATTTTCCAACAATATTCAGAGATTGTTTGTCCCCCATGAGGGTAGTGGAAGGTACATAGAGATTGATGTTTTGAGGTTAGCTACTATGCATAGTAACATCTATACAATCGGATTATGCATAAGAGGAAGCTACTTGTCACACACCTGCCAAGTGGCAGGCGTTTTTCAGTTCTAGTCCTTTTTCATTTCAAAATGTCCTTGACAAATGCATTTTGATAAATTATGATGACATTTATTCACATTTTAGTTCTTTTTTTCTACGGAAAAAGTCGAAAATTGATCCTGGAAAATCTGGAAAACTCGAGGAATTTTTTTTTGGGAAATCGCTGGACACCCTGCATTTGTACACCATAACTAGTGAAGACTCTGCCCTGATGTAAATTTAAATGCATCTCTTTGTGAGTGTCCTTTATATCTTACTCTCAGATTTAAGATTGACCCCTTCAGTCGGCCCTAAACAGTCCATTTACTTTGTTACTACTTACTAAAACTATTATTCTGGGGGAATCTTATTGGAAGTTCAAAACTAATTAGTCAGGGTGTGTGCTAAAATGGTGCTCTGGGTCACCTAAAGCAGTAAATCTTTGATATCTACTCGTCGTTCAAAACTTTAAACTTGGTCTCGTTAGGAACGCTGGCAGATATATGATGAGTCTGGTCCAAATGGCGTTGAGCCCCGCTCGGGCTGCTCTGGATTTCCCTATGAAGTGAATAATCTCAACGTATCTCGTTATATCTCTTAAAAATATAGGTAGCTTATTAGATGGAAGGGAATTTGTAATATTTCGCTCTTTTCCCAGAATGTCAAGAGAAGAGCAAAGAGCTTGAAGTAAGCGAGAAGTTGATTCATTAATAGAAGCTCTACAGCTGTAGCGGCGAAGATAGTGCCCGTTGGCGAAGCAGAGTCGGTAATCCTAAGGCCATTAGCCGGAAGGACGGACTGTGCCCCAGGGACTCATCCGTGGTCCCTCTGGGGCTCATTACGTCACATCTCATATCCACCACGAGGTGCGTTGCCTTCAAACACATGGGGCCTTAGCTTAGCAAGGCTACACCGTAAAGTCCCCTGATTTACGGGACCCGAACGACGTTTTAGAGGAAGCGAAGGACCTGTAATTGGTTTTATTTAGTTGTCGGACTGACTCATTAAAATTTATAGCCGCTCTCCCAGCAAGCGAAACATGGATGTTACTGCGGGTTCGAATTACTGGGATCCACCGAATTATCGGGCCGGAATAGTCAGGAGAATAAGCATTTTGGGCCAGTTAAACATGAGAATCACTTCAAGTACAATAAATTATGTAAAGTCTCATAGTTTTGTCATCTCTTTAACATGGTTGTTGTTGTATAGATTGGTTGTTGTATAGATTGATTGTTGTTCACGTTAAATGAAGAGCTGAATTTCATAACAGCCCAAGAGTGTCAAAATATTAGTTTCCAGGAAAATTGAGAAAACTCACCATGCGTTCACAGTTTATGTTATTGAAATGTTTAACTTGTGAATGAAAACTTTTAAAGAATATTATAGCAATAAAGTTAAATTCACTTCAAAGAAAATTTCCTTTTTCGAAGAAAAAATTCCAACTGCTTGAAACAGTTTACGTGCAGTAGACTGTTGAACTAGTTAAGGGGGTCTCAGTCGGTCGTCGTTCATTCTTCATTCCGGGTCAGTATTTCACGAAATTGAAGGCGTAAAAACTCGAAAAATTGTACCTAAATTTGTAATTTCAAAGGATTTCAGAAATTCATCAGAGCTTGGGCCTTGGGAATTGAAACATTGAAAGATTGCCGCTGGAATCATCAAAATCGAACAATAATTGCCAGTGATATATGAGAAAACATGGGAAAACCGTTTATCCAGTAGTTTTCCCATTGTTCTTTGGTAATTATGGTTTGATTTTGATGATTTCGGCGGCAATAATTCAGTTTTTCAATTCCCTAGGGCCGTGTACTACTGAATTTCTAAAATCCTTTAAAATTTCAAATTTAAGTACAACTTTTTAAGTTTTTGCGCCTTCGATTTGGCGAAATACTGACCCGGAACGAGGAATGGACGTCGACCGACTGAGTACCTACACCAAAAAGAAAAAAATTGTTTTTTAACTTTACAAGTCTGAACTTACAACGCTTACAACGAACTATCAGAATTAGCATGTAAAATTAAAAACGTCTGCCAAGTGGGTGTGGCACATAGCTTCCTCGTATCCATAACCCGATTGTATAGAAGATTCAATACATAGTAGTTAATCTCAAGACAATACCTATCTCTCATACCTTGCACTACCCTCATAGGGGACCATCTACACGTCAACCCGCACAATCTCTGAATATTGTGCGACAATGTAGACGTTATGGCTGTGGCATGGATTCTACGTTTGCGCATGCGTAGTGGCTATTCTCATTCCGGGAGTGGTGATTTTCAGAAGGGGCCATCTACACGCCAACCCGCACAATCCCTGAGAATTTCATCGAAATTGGATGAGAAATGTAGGAGTTGTGGCTGTGGCGAGGATTTCATGACTGACAGACAGACACGGAACCAAAATTGTTCAGGAAGGTATGAAACGTAAAACGAGAGTGGGAATTTTGATTTTGGAGAAGAATTTTTTTCATCCTTGAAAAGTGAAAACTCGGAAAAGTGGTAGACTCGGAAGCAAAAATTGTTTCACAAATATTCATTCTCTGTAAGTACGACGTTCACAATCACAGTCACTTCCTCAGGAACCACTGCGTCTCAGCTCATAATTGACTGCTTCTTCTTGCTCTGGTCCAACACTACCTTCTTGCTCTTCTACCTTCTTCTTATAAAAATCTTTGGCTTCATCTGCTTCAAGGAACTGAATCATATTTTTAGGTCAGTGAGTTTTTCAGTTGAGATACGACTGGACGTGTTTAGGAGTGGTTTGTCCAAATCTTTTATTGTCTTAACAGAAACATTATTACTAGGGATCGGATTTTTATGTATTTAAAAATGTCAAATATGTAACATATATATATGTATTCATTTTCGTAAAATATGTGGAAAATATGTAAAAAGGTTGAAATATTTTCAAAAAAATGTTTAAATGCAAAATGAACATTACAACAACAAAAATTTTGTAAACGTTGAAGAAAATGTGAAAAGTGGCAATTCACTCCTTGAAATTATTCGCCACGACGTGGAGCTTCAAATTTTCGAACGTGAAGCGACGACGATCTGGACGAAGAATAGCCTTGTACCTAGAACGACCTTTCAACGTCCACTGAAGTTATAGGTGCGTTTTTGAAGGCGGTGATCTCGTTGGGTGTGAAGAGGATAGGACGATCAGTGGAGATTTCTGATCCTTTGAGAATATCCGCAATAGTGCAAATGGTCATCCACCCTTTGTTCTTCTTTAAAACGTCGTCAAGCTTTGATTTGATCTTGGCTCCTTTATCTCCCTGAATTCCTTTCAACTTTTCAACCACTTTTTTAACGTTGGCTACGTTTTCTGTCAGTGGCACGTTTTGGGACTCCAGTTGAGTGATGGTGGGAGCCAGAAATACAAAGTGGTTGGAAATGAATGCAATTTCGTTCTTCAAAGTGGGTTTTCTGAACAACGACTTGGCTGTATTTATTGCCACTGAATCGTCTTCTAGTTGTGCGACAACATCTTCGATTTTATCGTAATTTTCGCAGTAGTACTCAGCTGCTTCCAACCAAGTACCCCATCTCGTCAATACTGGTTGTGGTGGCAAACGCAAGTCAGGATATTTGTCTTTCAAAATTTGTACACGACTTGGAGCTTTCAAAAACACTTTTTTAACTGAAGAGATCAAGGAATCGATGTCTGGGAACAAAGATCGCACGGTTTCTGCTACTCGATGCAAGGCGTGAGCAAGACACGTCAAGTGAATCATTTTCGGATAAAATGCCTGTATGGTTTCTCCAGCCTTGATCATGTACGGAGCGGCATCAGATAGAAACAGCAGAACTTTTTACTTAAAAACTCCGTTTGGCCATAGGAGATGCATTGAGTCATCGAAAAATCGTGAGATGGTGGAATGGTTGCATCTTTCAAGAACTTCACAGTTCAAAAGGAATGGTTTGGTAAACGTGTCATCAGCACCAAGTTTTCCAACCACTATATTGGCAACATACCTGCCCTCTGCGTCAGTAGTTTCGTCGATTGACACCCAAATTGGACCGTGTTTGATGTATTCTCGAATTTTGGCCAAGGTTTCCGTGTAAATATCTTGTAGGTAATTTTTTCTCAAGGTGCTCTCGTCAGGAATTTTCTTCCCAGTGTAGGTCTCTAAGAAGCTCTTAAAATCAGGGTTGGTGAGTTTGTGGAAAGGGATATCAGCCCTCACCAAAGCACAACACAGGTCTGTACTCAAAGTGGACTTACTTGAGGATGGAGCTGTAACGAAAGTTTGACGCGATGTGCTGTCTTTTTTCTTCTTTTTATTTTCATTGTGTAAACCCGTGGCAATATGTTGAGTAACCTGCAAACGTTGCGAGCAAGAAACGCGCTTGTCACACACAGTACAGTACAGAATGTCTCCATGACTTCTAAAATGCTCAGCTGGGAACTCACGTAGATATTTTGCGATCAATCGTCTATTTGACACCGATGTTCGCGGCATTTTTCACAACAATTCACGCTCCGAACAAGGAAAAATAAAGAACACTTCTTGTGAAGAATCGTAAATGATTGATGTGTAGCAGAAAAACAAACAACGGTAGCACCGGTTTACGTAATTCACACCCTCTCCTATCGCAGTCAATGCAGCTGTAAATCACAGAATCGAAATGCGGAGCCCTTGACTGTGGATCACAGCCCTTGATCTGTGATTCACAGCTCATGATAGCCATCCGTGGCGGCAATTGCAATCTACAAATGGTTACTTCCAAACAAGGCACTTTTCCTCGAAATTATGAAAAACTACCCAAAATTAAAAAATATGTGTTTTATTGGTTTAAATATTTGTAAATATGGATTTATAGCGGAATATGTCAAAATATGTGAAATGAAAGTGGGCTTAAACAGTTCAGAAAATGCCAATATGAACACGTCTACTTGAAAAACATCAGTACATTGCCTAGAAAAGAATATGTAAACAAATACGGATCCGATCCCTAATTATTACTGAAGATTTTCACTGCATCCCATCCAGCATTGTCGTTGTGGATTTTCTTCGTCTCTACAACGCCTTTGACAAGGTTAGAGTATGTAACTCGAATTTGGGATAACTGAGTTATATGTAGCTAACTGGTGTTGAGGGTGGTATTCTTTAAATTTTTAAAATCAGTTTTTTCCAACTCCACTGGTATGAATGGTCTCTCATGTCTTGTTTCTTTTATTACACATGGTTACAGAAGGCCAGGTTGTTCTGTGGCGCTTACACGTGCTGCGATCTCTCGTCACCTTTACTAGCTCTTATCGAGGTCTTCGACTGTTTTGAAGTTCTTACCTCGTTTTCGAGAATAGGGTGTGCTCCTGGGTAGGAAAAACTGTGTATTGTTATTTTTAATATAAGGTAGACCTCATTCTGAGAATTTTGGTACCAACCGCGACCTTCTAGCGTGTGTAAATCTTTTCCTATGAATTTTTAAAGTTTCGACCGTTTATGACGTCACAGTGGGCTGGGGGGTCCCGCCCAAGCGAGAGGGGCGCGTGACGTCATAAACGATCGAAACTTTGAAAATTCATAGAAACAGATCTACTCACGCTAGAAGGTCGAAGTTGGTACCAAAATTCTCAGGATGTAGTCTACTTTCGATTAAAAATCTAAAAAAAAATCAAGGCGCACCCCCCATTGTGGCACTTGAGCTGTTGAAAATTCCATCTCTTTAAATCTGATTGCAATGAAATTGGCACAGGAACATAAAGACCCCCAAATACAGCTCGCATATCATGAGAATAAGATGAAAATTGTTGAAGGTCCGCATTTGGCTTGAATTTTACGTTCGCCCAAGGAAGGTTGGTCAGAAGTGCAGGATCGGAAATATCCTGAGAATTCACTTCGAATGTCATCTTCCTAGGAGGACTAGTTTCAAATTAATAAAGTCTCGATGTTCATTAGTTACTTGATGGGGTCAAGTAATTTCCAGGCGTCTCAGACTACCCCACTGTCGCGTTTCTGTATCAGAATAAGCCCTTATAACAATTAACCGGAGATTCAAGGCCTTCACAACGAAATTCAGTAGAAACTGAAACTTGAAACTTGTGGAAGAGAAAGTTCGTCGAGTCTGGTGGGCAGTAAAGATGGGTTGAGTACACATTTTATTTATTATTTTCAATAATGAACCTTTGGAATCTACCAAGAAAAAAACGTTAACCCCCTCAAAATTTGTTGGTTTACGTTTCAAGGTACGTAGAATTCAAAAATGGAATAAAATTGGACCGATTTTGATGAAATTTGTTTATGGGCTCCATTTAGGGTCTAGTTGTGCCTCGAAGCTTTTGTTGATGTCAATCACTTCTAAGGGTTTGAAAATAAGGGCTGAAATTTTCAAAACGACCTAGCAGAACAAATTTCGATATATGGTATTGTTTTTTCACCAATTTAAAACAGTATTGAATTTTTAGAATCGAATGAGGCCACCCAGAGCTCTTAGGACCTACCGTTCGCTCCCTACGAGAACTTGAGGGTTGGACTTACGATAAATCCGAAAAACGAGTGTGAATCGCACAAGAGGCCTGATCTCCGTTCAAATTTTAGCTGACCAAAATGCGATCGCTGTTTGATTCTAGAGTTCTAATAAACCAACTAGAAAACCAACTTGAGACATTAACATGAAACTATTTATAGCATTCGCACTTTGAGTTGAACCTTTCGCAAATTGAATTAAACTTTCCGCTAATTGAATTAAACTTTCCACAAAATGAATTAGACCTTAGGCAAATCTGTAAGAAAAAAACCCATGGAAAAACAACCCAATCAACCCATTCGGTTTTCCAGAATTGGGGGATTATGTTGATTAATACCAATTCTGTAATTAGCACCAAATTGCTGATCCTGGGCACATAACTTATTGGGCAGAATATAAAACTGCAGGGGATTTTATTAGAACTGAGTATATTTTAATAAATCGAGAGCACATCGAGGGTACAAAGAGAGAAGTTAACAAGTGAGAACAACGATGTGGAAGTGGTAGGAGAGGCGTTGATGGGAACGAGTCTAGGATCAGTAATATGGTGCTACTTACAGAATTGGTATCAATCAACAGTTTTAGTAAAAAAACAAAAAATCTCAACTTCAACAAAATGTAGAATGGGGTATTTCGGTGGGTCGGAAATTCTGGTTTTTGACCTCAAATTTGGATTCAGCACCCTTGAAAACCTATAAACTCCAACTTTAAGCCCAATGATACTATAACATGTGGTAGAAAAATTAATTAAAGAGATCACACGTTTGAAAAAGGCGGGCCGCTATAAATGCACACACACAAGGCAAGGACTACGCCGTGGACTACGCCGCGCGCGTGTGTGAGTACTATTTTGTAGTATCCAAGAGGTCCCCCAAGGGTTTCCGTGCATGGATACTTTTTTCAAAGACAGTTGGCTAGCTACGTCACGATTGGCTAGCTACGTCACACCATTCAAATCTTCAACTTGTCTTAGCTTCTCTGATTTTTTATAAACATTTTCTCGACGAACAGACCCGATTACCGTTATTCCTGAGCCTCACTCTTTTGAAATAAAAAAATAAAAAAATTGACTGAAATACCCCATTGTAAGCACAAATCGTGCAAGCGACAGAACGAACACTTTCTACGTACAGTTGACATTGCAGTTCACCCACTTGGCAGACGTTTTTACTAGGAATTTAGTCAAAAATGAACGTTTTCCCGTAGATCTCACCCTCAACTCGGGCCAAGCGTAATGTAGGTAGAAAATCTGAGCAAATCTCATCACCTGTTCTTGCGTTTTTCTCTTGTTGAATTTTGGTTTATTATTTTCAATAATAAGCCTTTGGAATCGAGCAAGAAAAAAAAAATTTAACCCCCCCTCAAAATTTGATGCTTTACGTTTCAAGGTACGTAGAATACGAAAATCGAATAAAAAAATTTCCGGCCGTACGCCGTCCGCGGCACTTTTCTTAGCAACACTGGACCGATTTGGTTCAAATTTGGTATATGGGCTCCATTTGGGGTCTAGTTGTGCCGCGAAGCTTTTGGTTGATGTAGGTCACTTCTAAGGGGTGGAAATTAAGGGTTGACATTTTCAAGAGTGCCGTAGCTCGAAAACTCTCGAAACAAAGGTATCGTTTTTTCACCAATTTTAAATAGTATTGAATTTTTAAAAATTTTTGAGACCACCCGGAGCTCTGTAGGACAAACCGTTCGGTCCCTACGAGTACTTGAAGGTTTTCCTTCGATAAAACAGAATCATGAGTGTGAATCGCAAAAGAGGTCTAATCTCCATTCAAATTTAATCGGACTAAAATGCGATCAGTGTTCATTTCTTCAATTTGTATACAGTTTTGCCTTCTGCGTAACCAGTAATCAAATTTCCATATGAAGCTTTCTATTTTTCCAATCCAGTGTGAAGCGTTTAGTTCTTTCTAATAAACTTGATTGTGAAGGTGAGAAGCCAGTATGGTGTGGTAGGTAGTACCTAGCTGGTAGGTGAAAAAAATGTTGGTGGGTAAAAAACGCTGCAAATCATTTCTCAAAGGCTTCTTCACTCTTCAGATCACTGATCAGCTGAGTGAGCTCCGAAGCCATTTTCAATCCTATTGAACGCAGGAAGCTGAAATTTGAGAGGGAAGGTCGAGGGAGAATACAGATGGTGGTAGGTGCTATTGATGGAGAACCAGTGATCTATACAGAAGGGTGATCTAAACAAAAAATAATAAACCTTTGAGCAATGATTTGCAGCGTTTTCAAACTTTCTTCTTTGACAAATATGAATTATCTATCTATCTATCAATCTATCCAGATAGCAGATAGTAAGCCTGCCGTGCGAAGTTCCCCATTCCCTCCTACCGCTCCAAAGTGTACATCAATAGCTACAGGTACGAGGAGCTAAGTTAGTACTAAGGAACTACTTAAAATTAAATGAGAGATAGATGGACTGGTTTTTTTCGTACTACGACCCCCTATTGCCCAAATGAAACCTGATTACGGAATTTGAATATTCGTTGAAGATAATTGGACTCGACTGTGCAGCAGCCTGCTCGGTGAGAGCACCTGCTCGCGTTGAACGCAGAATGACAAGTTGTTTGTTTCACGCAAGTCGCTCGGAAAGGACAGAAAGCCAAGGAAGGTCTACGACGGGAAGTTTCTTGCAACGCATGTAACAAACCCCCACGGGCCAAGTCCCAATCATGAACAAAGTTTGTGCACTGTGGCGGAATTCGAGGGGGAAAGACGAGTATTCGGAACACGTGCGCCGCGGCGTTGAAACATCCTCAATAATACATCCACTGCCTTCGCGAGGTCTGTTTGTATGAGACGGTCTGAGCCCCTTCATCATGGAAATCCCCATCTGCAACTACTCTCGAGCTGAATCCGCAGCTTCCAAGAGGGTGAGATCCGCGGTTTTGACGTTTAAAAGATCGCTACCCGGCGCTCCGACCAACTTTTTACTTGTCACATTTCAGATTCTCTCCTTATCAGCTGGAAGACGAGAGTCTTTGAGTCCGAAGCATAAATCCTCGAGGAATCCTTCCCCTTTTCACTACCAGAGAAGAAGAAGCGTTTTCCTAGTGTTTTTCTCCCTTTTTCAATATGCTACCCTTCAGTTTCTTTACTCAACCTATTCAGTATTGTTGACTAATTGAAGATAAGAATACGAATGATGTATTTCTGTAAATTATATAACCAAGTGTCAACAATTATTAGTTACTTATCCAAATAAGCGGGGGTTTTTTGACAATAAAAGTACTTCGTCCTTTCCACTCATTTTAATTCTTGGAGAGCTTTCGACAATCCTCTGGTTGTCATTTTCGTTATTGGAAACAATAAACGCTGCAAATTATTACACAAAGGTTTATTTTTTTATATATAGATCACTCGTCTGCAATGAACACGGCTTTGACATAATTAGTACCCACCAACCATAGTTACTACCTACCTATAACTTACCTACTTCACAACCAAGTTTATTATGAAGAAATTAACGCTTCACACTCGATTCGAAGAAATAGGGGGTTGTGGGAGCCTTCATGAAGAAATTAAATTTGACAACTGGTTGCTAAGAACGCAAAACTGACTACAACTCGATTATACGAACAGCGATCGCGTTTTGGTCAGCTAAAATTTGAACGGAGTTTAGACCTTTTGCTAGGGATGGCATATCGAATGAAATATATCGATATACAGATCAAATGATATATCTTCAATGAGGCATCGATACCTACGATATATCGGAGAAAATATATCGATATTTCGATATATCGGAAGATTGACTTCGAAAAACGCATTGAAGTAGATAGATGAATTAAAACATTTTAAAAATATAAAAAATTAATTTAGGAAGAAATTTATCGACATATCGGAAGATGTACTTGGAATAAATTGAAGAAGTAAGTAGTTAGGTGAATTGAAACGTTTCTAACATCATTTTGGAAGAGATATATCGTTATATGAGTCATATCGGAAGATCTATTTGGAAAAACCGGGTAAAATAAGTACTAACCTACTTTCAAAAGTTACTGGATATGAATTATCGAAATTCATAGTTTGAAAACGAAAAAAAAGTGCGAAAATGTCATTGCAATGTCGAATTAATTTTTAAATTGACAGGGGTATGCTGTAGGCATGATCCTTTAAAATTGAAAATAATTGTTGTGAAAACCTACTTCACCTCGTATAGTAGGTAGTTTTAATCTAGACTAGCCTCCATCAATATTGGCTTAAGTCAAGTCTTGAGAGCCTTGAGCGCCACTGTAGGTGTATACTATGTACACAATCATGTCTGAGCTGAAGTTAGCAGTCTGAAATCTATCCATCACGTGGGTACCTACAAAATTTTGAATAAAATTACTTGCTGTTATTACTCTCTCATCCAATCATTTCAATATTTAATTTTTACTAGTTGTCAACAAGTCGCGATATATCGGTAAATATATATCGATATTGATCGATATTATCGGTTCTCTATATCGATATAAATATATCGATAAATCAAACGTAACATATCGATATATGGAATATATCGATATATCGTTGCCATCCCTACCTTTTGCAAGTCCAACCCTTAAGTTCTCATAGGGAGCGAACGATTGGTCCTACAGTACAGAGCTCCGGGTGGTCTCATTCGATTCTAAAAATTCAATAATATTTTAAATCGATGGAAAAACAATACCTTTATATCGAAATTTCTTGAGCTAGGGCGTTTTTACTATTTCAACCCTTATTTTTCACCCCTTGGTGAAACTGCCATCAACCAAAAGCTACGGGGCACAACTAAACCCCAAGTGGAGCCCTTATACCAAATTTTAACCAAATCGGTCCGAAAAGTGCTGCGGCGGAGGGAAGGAAAATGTTGTATTCGATTTTAGGATTCTACGTACCTACCTTGAAACGTAAACCAACAAATTTTGAGGGGGTTAACTTTTTGCTTCCGAGTCTACCAAGGTAGCGGAAGCTTTGTTTTCTCTTTTCAAGGACGAAAAAAAAAAGTTCTCCAAAATCAAAAATTTCACTCGCGTTTTGCGTTTTAGACCTTTCTGAACATTTTGGTTTATTATTTTCAATAATGAACCTTTGGAATCGACCAAGAAAAAAATTTTTTTAACACCCTCTCAAAATTTGATGGTTTACGTTTCAAGGTACGTAGAATCCAAAAATCGAATAAAAATTTGGCCGTCCGTCCGCCGTACGCGGCACTTTTGCCACTTAGCATTGACCGATTTTGATGAAATTTGGTATGTAGGCTCCATTTGGGGTCTAGTTGTGCCCCGAAGATTTTGGTTGATGTAGGTCACTTCTAAGGGTTCAAATTTGAATTTTTAAATTTTGAAAACGCCCTAACTCGAAAAATTTCGATATAAAGGTATTGTTTTTCCTTCAATTTAAAATTTCATAGAATTTTTAGAATTTTTTGAGACCACGCGGAGCTCTGTAGGACGAACCGTTCGCTCGCTACGAGAATTTAAAGTTTGGACGTACGAGAAATCAGAAACACGAGTGTGAATCGCAAAAGAGGCCTAATCTCCGTTCAAATTAAAGCTGACCGAAATACGATCGATGTTTTTCTTTATGTTGGATGGTTGGTAGCTTTGCAGACGAGTGATCTATAGAAAAATAATAAACCATTGTGTAATAATTCGCAGCGTTTTGGTTCCGTGTCTGTGTGTCTGTCCGTCTGTCATGAATTCCTTGTAACGCGCATAACTATACGAAGTTATTGTCCGATTTCGATGAAATTTTCAGGGATTGTGCGGGTTGGTGTGTAGACGGTCCCATATGAAAATCATCATCCTCGGACAAATAGAAGCGACTGCGCATGCGCAAACGTGTATTCCTTGTAACGGCCGTAACATCTACATTTTCCATCCGATTTCAATGAAATTTTCAGAGATGTTACAGATTAGTGATTAGATGGTCCTCTATGAAAATCATCACCCCCGGACTGATAGTAGCCGATGCGCATGCGCGAACGTGAATTGCTTGTAACAGCCATAACTTCCACAATTTCTACCCGATGTCGATGACATTTTCAGGGATTATGTGGATTAGGTTGTAGATGGTCCGCAATGAAAATCAAGGCCTTAAAATTTACAGTAGCCTCTGCGCATGCGACAGCCGTAACAGTCGCGTGTGACCTAAGGATTTCAAATCTTGTTGAACCAGCCCCTTTATAAATCAGTGAGCAATGCTGTGGAATCCCACCCAGGAGTCCCAGGTTCGACTCCCAGTGGCGCTAAGAAATTTTTTGATCCAATCACTACCGCACTTACATTTTTTGTCCGAATTTGATGAAATTTTGTAGGATTGTCCAGATTAGCGAGTAGATGGTCCCCTATGAGGGTAGTGAAAGGTACTTAGATATTGGTGTTTTCAGATTAACTACTATGCGTCGGATCATCTATAAAATCGGGTTATGGATACGAGGAAGCTATGTGCCACACCCACTTGGCAGACTTTTTTTTTCTTGGTCGATTCCAAAGGTTCATTTTATGAAAATAATAAACCAATGGTCGTAATATTGAAAGAAAGTGATTTATACAAAGAGAATTTTATTCGATCTCCTCAAATTGTGAATTGACACAAATACTGTTAGAAGGCCGGGAAAGGTCATCTGCATTGTACGTAGTGGAGGTAAATGGTGCTCGGGTTGATGAGATGACCCGCCTTGTACGGGTAATTCAACAGAATCGAACACTGAGAGTCCTCCTCCCGCAGTATCGCTGACTTAACAACTCGAATCGATTGATATTGAAGTGGTCGTCGGAGTGAAGGGGTTTTGGCGGGGCTGATGGTTGGGGGGGGGGGGGGGGGAGATGGAAGACGGGGACGACCCACGGGTTAACACTGAGTCGAGGGAAGTGGAGGGCATTCGGGCAGAGGATCAGGTGCGTAGGGGGACCCCGGGGCCATTCCGAGTGATCAGGTGATGGCTTCACTCTCCTCTGTATATCTTTACCTTGGACCATTGATCTCGGATCAATCTTCCTATAGCTGGGTACCCTCTTATCCTAGAGGGTTTGAGAGACACGTCACAAGTGAAAGTGGAATTCCTTATCACAGGAAAAAAGTTGATAATCCTGTAAGATCCTCCTCTTCAAAGCCTCATAGTCCCTTGAAATATTCAGAGTAAATTAAGTAGTACTAGGAATATTAGGGGGAAATGAGGGGGAGTGAGATCAGCTGTGTGAAAAGTGATCAGGAGAAACCCACGGAGGGGGGGGGGGGGGTGAGAGAGAATGTTCTGATCAGCTACGTGAAAGGATATCATTGCTGTCAGGCCTAAGATTGGGCCAATACACAGTACTGTGAGATTGTGGGTCAAGTGATCAAAAATCAATTTGTGGAGTGTTCTGTTAGAAAAAGTTGCTCTGATCATGGATTTCATAATAATTCATATTTTAAGGAAAGAAAATTGCACAATAAACAATATTAGAAAGAGTTTATTAAAAGGGTGATTCTCAAACTACGGGACAATTTATGTCCTTTATTAATAAAAAATTTTCTGTTCAACTTTTCTCAAAAAACCTTTTTGTAGTTGTTTTTGTGGTATCACGCATACATGACACCACCCTAGTTGATCTATAAATCGATCAATTCATGTGCATAATCAATGGATATGTACCTCAAATCGCATTGTCGTGGCCTGTCCCTGACTCAGCTTTTCAACATTCCCGAATTTTTCTCTGCCAGTGATAACGTTTCACGGTAATTGTTTTCATTCACAATTGTTTAAAAATAGATATTGAACCACAATATGCTTGAAATCTGTTGATCATACGGTTAATATACAAGCAATATGTTACTAAAGTTTGCCCCATAGTTTTCTCCTCATTGTCATGACCTATGAAATTTATAAAATCAAATTTTGATTTATAAAATCAAAATCAGATTTTTTTGCATGCTTACACATCAGAACACCTTTATATTAGACTCCCGAAGGTAGTTTAAAAAAATTTAGGGGAAATTGAGAAGGTAAAATTTTTGAAATTTCCAACTCCAAATTGTCCCGTAGTTTGAGAATCACCCAAAAATATTGAAATTTTAAATTCAGAACAAAAGTAACATTTCACCAATTTTACAAAAGTTTAGGTACCGAAACAGGTAATAATTAGATGTCTTTAGAAGTGCATTACACTGATTGATGAATCTAAATCGTCACTGTCATTAGCGCTGCTGATGCTGGAGAGAACGCTTCCACAACTCAGTTCCATAGCGTTAGATGTGCTTGGTACAGCATTAGGTGTCAGTTTTGTGGATGGTGGTCGTGTCAATGGAGTTATACCTAATCAGATACTGGTTGATGACTTCATAATCTTTTCTGTTGTTATGAAAAATGCGAGGATGTGGTTTTTTTCCTCTTCACACTTTCCCGCGACTTTAATTTTTCTAAAAGCTTTCTATTTGTATTGAAAATTTCATAGAAAAAAAAGTCGCGGCTAGTCGCGGCAAATTCCAACGGGTTTGAGTCAAGGGATAGTGCCAGAAAACATTCATCAAGTGCTCTAATTCCTCATTTCCCCTCTTTTTGAGAAATTCACTATTTAATGTTAAGGTTTAAGAAGAAAATTGGGAATTATTATTGTGACGATTTTACCGAGTGCTTAGGGAAAATTCATACTTCAAAAATTATTTAAAAACGTGAATAAAGCACATATTTATGCCGTGACTCGTCATAAAGAGCAATAAGACCCAACTTGTTGATATGACGGTATCCGCACTCATAATGAGCAGGTAGTTAATCGTTCGCATTTTCGGTGAAATGAGTTATTAACATAAATGATCGCGGAACTTGCCCTCTGGTGATCCGTAAGAGGCTTGTGAGGTCAGGAAACCTATTTAAACGTGCTCAAAGACTATCTGGGGATAGGTTCTTGCACTCCTTTTCAATACTAATAGACGGTCGTTTTTTCGATTTTTTTACACATACTCACAGTACTGTGCGATAGAGCAAATAACTTCATTCCCATCTAATCAAGTGGAATTTTACAATAATTGTAAATTGTTATCATAATATGATAACAATTTACAATTATTGTAAAATTCCACATATTATGTTATGTTATGATAATTATTATCACTCCACACAAACTTGAGCTCTTGATTATGCGGTAACATTGTAATTTTTGAAAATTCCAAATTCCTAAAATGACGTTCGTTTTTGTCGAAATATAAGAAAACATATTTTCGAAGCAGAATTTTTACATTGACAATTTGTGGAAGAATTTATCATTCAAGTTATTACTCGTACTTACATTTTATCTTGGGACACCTTATATTGGTTGGTTCCTATCTAGTTATTTTTATCAAGATATCTTTTCGTCGAGGAGGGAAAAGTAACACTTTATGAAGAAGCTGTGCAGGAGTCACGTGACGGATTATATCGATATTGATAAGCGCGGGCGGGGAAAGGGAAGCCGAGAACTGGGTTATCCCCTGAGCAGGTGGCGGGCACGTGGCTGAAAGGGAGGCGAGGGTATCAGCTGATAGCGAGCTGCTGCTGATAGACCTCGTCGCGAGGGGATGAGGAATCAGCGTTCAGCTCCGATAAGCAGGAGGGGGGCCAATCAAAGTGCGCTCCTTCCTCTCCAAAGCCGCGTCGTCACCTTCATGAAGTATTTTCCGCCGAGAGCCGCCACCCACACCAGCTTGACGTATCATGAAGGAGAACCGCGTATCTTTGCACTACTTTCCTTACCAGGGGCCTATTTTACATTGTCACGAACCACCACAAAAACGTCTGGCAAGTGGGTTGATACGTAGCTTCCTCGAATCCACGATTGTATAAATTATCCAAAACAAAACTTTAATCCTACCACTTCAGATTTGATGATGATATTTGTAGGGAACCAGCTAGAGTGTCAACCAAACAGTCTTCGAAAATTCAATAAGAAACGAATAGAAACTTTAGAAGTTATGACTTTCAAGGATTTCATTTGTTTTGACATTTTCATGTCTTTGCCCTGGCACATAGCACAAAAAACTGTCACGAAATTGCGTAACGAAATTGTGTTACAGTGCCTTTATAATGATTTCCGCTTACAACGACCCCGTTGTTAGGTTTGTTCCTTTTCTACACTTTTTAACCCACAAAAATCGTTCACCACTCGTTGGAAAGCTCTCGATTTAACGAACATTTTCATGTTCTCCATAACATATTGACTATACGAATAGCGGAGCTATGGGCATAACTGTTCTCATATTTTGTTTACAAACTAATGATCGTGAGTGTAGAAGATAATTAATCCGGAATCGTCTATTTTATTGAAATTAGGTACCTACCTCTTAATATTAATCATTGTGTCAATTTGTAACATAATATATCTACACTCTTTCGTAGTACTTACCTCTTTACATGGTACATGTGATGTTCAATAATTTCGGTAAACAGCCAGTGAGATAAAAGCTAAGTAGAGTAGACAACAGCAACGCATTGTGAGGTTTGAAAAATACAATAAATAGCTATAGATAGTTATCATGTTAATGATTCGTTTCACATTCTGACAACAACGGAGGGTGGGTTATAAAATCCTATAGTGAGGTAAAAAGCAATAGGTAAAGACATGAAAATGTCCCAATGCGTTGCAGACTCGTATGCAAGCGTTTTTATGAACTTAAAACAGCAATAATATGAAAGGTTTGTTGCAATTTGTTATTTTGCGGAAATTTGAAATTCGGGCAAAATTTTGGATTGACCGCAGCGATAAGACATAATTCATATGAAAATTAACGACGAGTAGGATACTGTATAAGTATTCCTTAACTGCCAATTGTACGAAATTTATTGTTGTTATTTAAATGTACATGGCAAATTAAGGTCGTTATGGTAATATTAGTAATAAAAGGTCGAAAACACGAACAAAATCTTAAAAATTAAAATACGAAAACGAGGGGTTAGAAGACTGTATTAGGAATTTTTGTTGGAAATTAGTTGTAGAATCGATCCCTAGAAGGTAGGAAAGGTAGGTCACTTGGGTCTAGGCGGTATACTTTATTCGAAACGTAAAACTTCAAACTTGACGTTATCGGTGTATAGAGACAGGAGACCTTTATAAAATAATTGAAATGGCAATACCCTGGAAAACTGAAAAGTCAACTGCAACAACATCTACTTATCACCTCATAGTGACTGGGAGAGGGAAAACGGTAGACGCGAAAGTTATCACAAAGGAACAATGGTGAATTTGCCTCAATTTTAGATTCTGGAATTTCAAGTCAAACCTTATAATAGGGCCTTAGAATAACGTTAAACACCAGGAATACCCAAGAGAAAAAAATTACTGTAGAAGAAAATGCCTAAACAAGTGAAGCCTTTATTGAAAGAAATTGAAGTGAAGATTGAGGGAAACTGATCACGTCACTCTCCAGGGTTCCTCCCGCAAAACTGTGCTCTGGCGAAGCGTAAAAGGAGTTTCGGCAAGTAGTGTCAGAGAATGTCAACAGGTAGAGTTGTAGACGCCTTCGTGACCACATGAAATGATCTACACAAATAATGTGATTCAAATATCAAAACTAACTAATATAGAAACTAAATAAGAGATAGTGAAGACTAATAACGTGTCGGAGTTCTTTCTGTCAGTTCGCGGCGCACTCCTGAATCACGTAAGCTAATGGTTTCGTGTGCGCTTTCAGAGGCAGCACTGCTTTCATATGGGGCAACTCGTCACGTCACAGACCGCCGCTACATTTAAAATTTCGATCTTCCTTTAAATTCTCTGGGTCATTCTCCCAGAAACCTAGAATTTGAAGTTTTTGAATCTCAAAATTTCCAGGTGCAAATACGTGGCCCCAAAACATTGGAAGCTGTCCTCTATTGAAAGCGAACATACTGTGATACCCAGCAACTCTGAAGACCACCTAATTAGCGATTTAAAAAATCATTAAGAAAATAGGCATGTGAGTGAATGAACAATGAAGTGAATGAATGAAAGCTGTCAGATGAGGGAATGAATTATGGGGAGGGAATGAAGTTTTCAGTAATAACGAAACATAAAACACTTTTATTTTGCGCCGTATTTACTAAAATATCACAATCAAGTTCAAATAGTCTGACAAGGTATAGGTATACAATACCCTCCTAGTCTTGCAGTAAATACTAACATTTTTTAAACACTTGGAATATTGACATTTTCAAACATTGCTGAAAAAATTTCAGTAAAAAAAGAAAATATATTGAAGTAAAGATCATCCAGACTAGTGAGAACAGTCTTACTCGTTTTAAAATGTAGGTACATGAACAAAACACAACCTGTGGAAAAATTATTGAGATGTAGGTACACATTGCCAACATGCTTACTTCCATAAACCTAAAACCTACGAGACGATAATCTTCAAATCTGATTACGTATTTAATACGTGATCAGTTTCAAATCAGGAACTTTTCAAATTACTTCCATCAGTCTAAAAAATAGGAGTAGTTTTTGGCACATAACATGGTCATCCCTCAACAAGCATGGGCATGGAGAACCCCCTCAACGTACCTATTCTACAGTTACAGAAATAAAATGACTTATTTTCACAGCACGAAGCACAGTTTGGACAAGGTGAGTGAATGAAAAATTCACTATTCTACGATTTTTTAAGAGTATATTGAATTATTATATAACATTTCCACTAGATATGGATATTAAAGAACACACTATCTAGTTTTTTATGCATTTTTTTGTAGAACCATACATGTAACACAAAAGACACAAAGTCTTCTGGACAGCGATTCTAGGTTTCTGGGAGAATGACCCCTCTATATTTTTTGGATGCATTTTCGAGCAGCGCACTAGGGTTTTCTTCCATATCAGTAAACCATCTTTAAAAAAAAATGTGAGGCAAATTCCCCATTTTACCCACTTTTTTTTTACAACATACTTTTTACTTTTCATATTTAATCTCTGCATTAGTTAGTTTCATTATTTGAATCAAGTACTACTCGCATTTGCTGGGATACTTTTTTTACGCTTCGCCAGAGCACAGCAGTGTAAATTCTGTCAGTTTTCCTGTTGAAACCCCGAGGTGATGACGTTCTCAGCTTCTCTAGATTTTCGCGGTATTTTTTGACAGAGGCTTCACTTGTTCAGGCATTTTCTTCTATGGTAATTTTTTCCCTTGGGTATTCCTGGTGTTAAACGTTATTCTAGAGCACTATTATAAGATTTGACTTGAAATTCCAGAATATAAACTAATATAAAATATGGGCAAATTCCCAGTTGAGCAATTCCAAACAACAACCAAACACATTGCAAAAGAGGACCAAAGCAACCTACCGTACTACATTTCTGCAGGCAGACCGACGAAACCAAAATTATTCAGAGCTCGAAACCGAAAAATTCTAGTAGAAATTTTCATTTTGATGTTAGAATTGCTGCACGAATACTAAGCACCCAGATAGCGAGGGAGCAAATGGATTCCTCGTTTTGGAGTCCACAGAGGTGGATTGTGACTGATCAAGCTTCGGTACAGCGAGTCACACTATTATGGCTGCGGACCCCGAGGTCGTTTTTTGGCCCCATCGATTGTGGAATCCAATTGTTGATTCAGGCCGGTTTAATCTTGCGGCCGCGAGTGTTGATGAACTGGTCTAATTGGCTGTCTTGATTAGTGACCTTGTTTTCCCCGTTTCCCGATGCGGTCCGCAACTGAGGGAAGGCAAAACTCTGGTGGCTCCAGTCAATTAGGTGGGCTGAAATTAACGAGTTTCCTCTGCAAGTTTTGCGTCTGTTCTTCATTGCTAGGGGTTCATCTTTCGGGGGAACATTAAATTCGGGAGGAAGATGAGATGAGTAAGAAAGAAGAATTTCGAAGGCTGCTGTCAGCGACCACACAAATTGATGCCAGGAATCAATAAGGCCGTTTTTCTTACAATAATGGATTTCCAGGAGCCATTTTCCATCAAAAAGCAGATTTTTATTTCAACACTGTTCGAGTTCAACCTCTACAGGATCATTCGACGCTATTTCCTCTAGCCCTAAGAAACAACCTCGTGATTCAGCGTCAAAAAATGAGGTAAAAACATGTGCCATACTTGTCGTTCTCCAAAATCTAATTTTGATACAACCGTGAGGTTGAGCGTTCAAGGAGCCAGGTTGCGAGCAATCAAAATCGTCTGCCAAGTGGGTGTGGCACATAGCTTCCTCGTATCTATAACCCGATTGTATAACGATCCGATGCATAGTAGTTAATCTCAAAACATCAATCTCTAAGTATCTTGCACTGCCTTCTTAGGGGACTCTACATTGTTGGAAAATGAAAAAGTTATGGCTGTTACAAGGATTTCACGTTTGCGCATGCGCTCAACATAAATTCAATTTGGGGGCCTTGATTTTCATAGGGGACCATCTACACGCCAACCCGCACAATCCCTGAAAATTTCATCAAAATCAGATGGGAAATGTAGAAGTTATGGCTGTGGCAAGGAATTCATTACAGACAGACTCACAGACAAGGAACCGAAATCGTTCCAAAAGGTCTAAAACGTAAAACTTTTGATTTTGGCGACCTTTTTTTCAATCTTGAAAAGTAAAAACAAAGCCAAACAAAAGTTAAAGGTCAAAACCATGCATACAATTTTACGTTGAATACGAATCTGCAATATGAAAAAAAGCAGGTTTCCATTTTTTTAAAGTAGACGAAATTTTAATGTCAATCTTTCAGAGGACCACCCTTTCATTATGAGACCCCCTGCTTGTTGATTATGTGTCACTCCGGATCATCACTCACTAACTATTCACATACCTATTCAAGGTATTATCCACGAACGTCTAAACCACACCGGCAGCACTAGTTCACATTTCCTTCGCTAGGGATAGTAAAGTTTTTCCCCGAATCAGCTGCTTCGTATTATCTCGAGCTTCATCAAAATAGGTACCTGAGCTCATCTCATCTGATTCAAGAAAAAACGGTTTACTATGCCTAGCGGAGGATACATGAACTAATGCTACAGGTGTGGTTTAGACCTTGAATAAGTAATTTTTCACAAAATTCAAAGTTTTTGCCAAAATGTTCATATCAAACAGAAAGACTAGTTTGCTAGACAGGAATTTCGGACAACCTTAAGGGGTCCAAAAAACTACCAAAATATTTTTACCTTTTTTTACTATTTATTTATTAATTATTTATTTATTTATTTTTTTTTACTATTTCACCTTATTTTTACTATTTTTACCTTAATAGGGTAAAAACTACCAAAAAACGTGTTCTAAAGGGTTTTGTGGACATTACGATCATAATTATGGCAATAAATGGCTTACTCAGATTCAGCACAAAATTCATGATGTTCAATTTTACATAAATTGAATTTCACAAATCAAAAATTGTCAAAAGAATTGTAAATATTATGTATATAAAAGAAATTTAATATATTTCGTATATTCGTTGTATCCAAAAATGCAACAGACGAGTGAGAGCCCTATGAGTTCACGGAGAGGAGTTGAACATGAATATCAATCTTCCACATTTTTTCAATTCCAAAAAAACTCAAATTCAACAAAACTATTATTGATTTCTTGAAGTAACTTCAACATAACTGTTATAGCTTGGAAATTTCTTGAAGAAATTAAGGAGTATAGTGTAATATACCATTATTTTAGGAATTGAGCTCTGGTGAAAACTTCTGCGTTTTTCTCAGAACTCCGATTTTCATAGCGCCTTTGCGCTTCAAGGTATCGATATGAACTCATAACAACTTCAAAACATACCCTGTGCATGTAATATGTTGGTATGTTATAGTGAAAAAAGAAGAAAAAAAAGTTTGGGGTGACTATGAGAGCAGTTTTTGCACTCGTGAAAATGAAAACTTTGAAAATTCGCTCATTCGCGCATGCTGCATGAATGGGATTTTTAATGAAATTCTACGAGGTAGGGAATTTTGAAAGCTTTATCCGCTCATCATAATTAGGCGGCAGAGAAAATGCTGTTTGAGGCACAACTTGACTCCAAATGAGTTTATTTTATTTTAATTGATCTGTTTATAATTACAACTGTATACAATGCATCTAGTAAATTCTCCTTAGTATGTACTAATCGCAGTTCTGTGGTTCATAGATCACTACCTACTTCCACGTCACATTACACACTTCTCTCGGTCACAAGCTCAAAGGGCTTGGTCCTCTTCAATCGAAGTAAGTCCCTGCTGTTGTCCAGCAGACCTAACACTTCGACGTTTGGATGTTCGTGGAGCCGAGTTTCGTTGTCCACAGCTCTTCTTTTGGTTTATTATTTTCAATAATGAACCTTTGGAATCGACCAAGAAAAAAAAATTTTTAACACCCCCTCAAAATTTGATGGTTTACGTTTCAAGGTACGTAGAATCCAAAAATCGAATAAAAATTTGGCCGTCCGTCCGCCGTACGCCGTCCGCCGTACGCGGCACTTTTGCCACTTAGCATTGACCGATTTTGATGAAATTTGGTATGTAGGCTCCATTTGGGGTCTAGTTGTGCCCCGAAGCTTTTGGTTGATGTAGGTCACTCCTAAGGGTTCCAAAATCAATTTTGAAGTTTTGAAAACGCCCTAACTCAAAAAATTTCGATATAAAGGTATTGTTTTTCCTTCAATTTAAGATTCTATAGAGTTTTTAGAATTTTTTGAGACCACGCGGAGCTCTGTAGGACAAACCGTTCGCTCACTACGAAAATTTAAGTGTTTATATTGAAATATATATATATAAATCAAAACACGAGTGTGAATCGCAAAAGAGGCCTAATCTCCGTTCAAATTAGAGCAGACCTTAATGCAATCGATGGTTGGTGATGTTGATTTTTTTTTTTTGATTTTTTTTGATTTTTTTTTTGATTTTTTTTTTTTTTTTTTTTTTTTTTTCTTTTTCTTTTCATATTGGATGGTTGGTGATTTTGTAGACGAGTGATCTATATAGAAAATAATAAACCATTGTGTAATAATTTGCAGCGTTTTTATGACCTCATTCAACATCTCAACTCCGAGGTCATTAGTTCGAATGGCATTAACTAGGCTCCTGAGTATTTTGTTCTGCACGATTTTCACGTTGCTCTTTTTGGTGTATTCCCATGTGGGGCAGCCTTAAACCCATACTGGCTTCATCACTTGCTCGTAGAGTAGCACTTTATTGTGGACAGGGAGTTGAGAGTTTCTTCCCAACAGCCAGTAGGTACATTTTTCCAAACTTCAGGTTGATTTCTTCTTCACATGTTCTTTCCATCTCAGTTTGGTATCCAAGGTCATACATAATTATTTTGCTGTATTAGGAAATTTATACTAGACGTTAGGTGTCGGACCGGCGCTAGTTCTCCCTGGCTCCACGGGGAGCGCTGGATGATTGGGATGACCGACGTTACCGATAATTGGGGCACAAAAACCAAACAACCGCCAATTTATCGCTTATTAGAATAATTGCATTGATCTACAATATTGCATATATCTATAACCAAGACGACTAAGCGATATAATATAATATCGATACCTTAAAGCACAATGGCGCTATATCCAAAAACGGAGTTTTGAGAAAAAAGCTAAAGAAAGTATCACCAGTGCACAATTCCTATAATAATGGCTTTCACACTTGACTCTTTAATTTCTTCAATAGATTTTCAAGCTATAATCGTCAGTAATAGTTTTGTTGAATTCGAGTTTTTCTGAAATTCAAAGAAAATAAAAAATGTGGAAGATGGATGGACATAGCGCCTTTGTGCTTTAAGGTATCGATATATTATCGATACCTTAAAGCTAGTAATGTCATAACTCTTTTATAACTTCATCTTTGATTGGCCACACAATGGGGATGGAATACTCAACTTAAGTAGTTCTTTTTGATTTTCTTATTAGATAATAAAGAGTGAAAAGTATAAACACTTGCGAATATCTTATAATTATATCCCATTTTAAATAAATAAATAATGATAAATATAATGATATTTTATTTTATAATATCATATTATTATTATAGATTTTATAATAAAATGTGAATACTGGAGAATATTAAAAAGAAATGTGTGAGGTATCAAATTTGTCAGGCTATGGTAAATGAATATAGCCAAAGACTATGGTCAGTAAACCTTTCATTGCTCTTCTTCTTCTTTCTCTACTTCTATTTCAAAATCTAGCCGCCCTTTGAGTCTATCTATATCGTCCTCTATATCTTCCCCGGAAATCAAAGATGTATAAAATGGCTTTGGGAATTAGATGCAGCATGCTTTGTTAGTCATTCAACTTGAGTTGTGACACGCATTTCTAGTGGAGAGATAAGCAAATTATATTGTTGTTTGTGGCGCGAGTTTTTGAACCCCCTTTCTTGCCGAGATCGAAGATCTTTTTACCCTTTGAAATCATACTAATCAAGGGAACAGGATTTCAGAATCAAAAATTTTTGAATGAATATTTTAGGTGAAAAGAAAACACGAGTACACTGATACATGCGCAAGATCAGTAATCAGTACAAAAGTAAAAGAAAAATGGGCCCAGCTTGTCCATACACTGCGAATTTATTAATTTAGCTGTTTCAACGAAAGAGATACCTACGAAAATGCATAATACGAAACAGTAAAATGAGGCCCTCGCAGTTGCTCCTGGGAATCCAAACTAATCACCAATGTTCATGTGTCGTTTGTTTGGTAATTACATAACTTTCGCATGGTGTGTCGTAGGGAATTGTGAAATTCAAAATGCCTTTTTTAGCGAATGTCGCTTAGTAAGTACCTATATTAGGGAATAGTTCCATTTTATAACAAAAGGAGGGCGCAAATACCCAGAGAAATAGGTTCTACTTGGCGAGATGAATCCAACGATAGGTACGTTTGTATTGTAGGTACACTTAAGAGGTATTTTCGCATAATGCGGTCCAATTTATGTTATAGCGTGATTAACAAGACTTCGATAGTTAATAAGTTTGAGATCAAGATAGAAAAATAATGTTTCTTATCTTGATCTCAAACTTATTTAACTATCGAAGTATTGTTCAATAGACATTAAAGGTATGAACATTAAATGTACCTATATGAACATTAAATTTTAATGTCTATAATTTGCCTTTGCTGCACTGCTGCACTCTCGGGGCCGCCTTGTCAATCACTCATCAACATAAATTTATCGATAACATCGGTAATCCCAATTATCCTGCGCTCCCCGTGGAGCCAGGGAGAACTAGTGCCGGTCCGACACCTAACGTCTAGTCTAGCTATTTGATTTTTTGACTAGGAATATCTGGGCGTCAAAGGACCTCAGAAAATGTTTCGAGTTGGTAAATATTCATGTCCTAATGGGGTGTTTTGTTTACACGGAGGGTGGCGGCAAAAAAAACACGTGAAAACCGGAAAAGGGCGCGTCTATTCAGCGTGTGGGGGAGCGAGGGCTGGTGGTGAAGGGCTAGAAAAGGGATGAGAGGCGCGGCTTGAATGAGACCTTCCTTCCAGTCCCTTGAAAAAGAGGGAGTTCCTTTGACGAGGCTAGATAGACTCTCATGTTTGGGGCACAAACATCCTCAAGAAACCATTCGTGGACTTGAAGGGGAGAGACTGCATAAGCGTCAAAGGTCGGCACTTTCCAGTTCCAGGACACACTCCCCAGAGCCTCACCTACTCCAGGCCTGACATCCTTCCGAAGGTGACACTCCCTCTTCCAGGATTAATGAGGGGGACGACCCCCGGGCGAAGGAGTAGGAAGGGGAGGGTGTACCTTCGAAATGGAATCTGAGGGTCCGATGTTCCTTAAATCTGACAGTGATGGCCACCGGGCGAACCTGCTGTCGCAGCACAACTCCTTCCCACGGACTATTCAATATTCCCTGGCCGCTGTCACCGAGAATTATAGGGTTAAATCTACATCCCGCTCCAACCATCCCTGTCAACTACACTCTAAAATAGCTTCTCGTTTGATTCTAAAATTATTCCAGTCGATATCCCATCACTGAAATTGGTAGTCGGTTATGAAAGGCAACAGAAGAGTGTTTGTTTATCAGGCAAGACTGAAGAAAATCACATTATGAGTTTGAAAAAATTGACTGATAGGTATATAATCTATAGTCTCAGTCATTATCGTAAGACCAATATTAGGTTGTGCAAACATTCTTCAAACTATAATTTCTTAGTTTTCAACTCCCCAAAACCGCTCAAAATTGAGGGGTTATTAGGCAAAACTAACCAATCTTAGATTTTGGCAAAATGCACATGATGTGTTGAGACAATAACCTGATGGTTTACAGGATCTTATTGCCGTTGCATCAAAGATCTCGAAGGAGGACCAACAAATGCAATATCAAACGGGATTTCGGTGAAACATTGATACAGTGATAGCGATGTTGTTACTGATGGGTACCATAGCATTATTCAGGGTGCCCAGCGACTCCCTGAAATAAAAATTCCCTGAGTTTCCAGGTTTTCCGGGATCAATATAATCGTCTTTTTCCAAGATTATAAATTAACTAAAAAAAAAAAAAAATAAAAAAATGTGATCATAATTTCTCAAAATTCAGGTTTTTAAGGACATTTTTGAAATGAACAGCACCTGAAAACGTGAGGCAAGTGGGTGAGGCACAAAGCTTCCTCGTATCAATAAACCTATCTTACAGATGATCCGATGCATTGTAGCTGATCTCAAATTATCAACCTCAAAATACCTTGAACTGCAAGGATTTCATGACTCGTCTCATAAAAATGAATGAAGTAACCAGAATCAGACTAGTAAGTTGAGAAGAAACATAAGTACCTACGCGGTTCTACATTTGGAACACCCATAATTGAAAAATACCTACTAATAAAACTGAACTAAACTTTTCTCCCTCAAACTACCGCATTTTTCCACAAAAATGTTCGGCTTTTTCCAGGGTTTTTCGAGAGGACAATGAAATTTCCTGATTTTTCCAGTAGAGTAAAATTCCCTGAGTATTCCAGGTCGATGGACATCTTGTTATTACTAATAATGGAAATGACATGTTCTTTGCGGGCGGGTGATCCATAGAGTAAAATAATTTGCATTGTTTTTTGTTGGAAGTTAAACGATAATAATATTCTAATTATTATTTTAAAATTCCCTAAATTTGATTGAAATTGAAAAAATAATCTTCAAAATAATTTTGAATTTTCTGAATTTTGACAATTAACACCTCAATTATTCAGAGTCTTTCAGATGTTGGTCGATTCTTCAGAAAACGTTGTTATTCGCTCGGAATTCCTCAGTTGATTAGATTTTTATGAAATTAATCAATAACTTTTCTGGAGCTTACAACCCTAAATTCGATGAAATTTATAACCTCATATTAATTGATAAACGTTCGAATTTAGACGATTTTGGATTAACTGAGAAATCACGTTTACATGCTCACACGCTACCATTCATGAAGTCATGAGAGTCACAGGGGAATGTGGGATTCACCCAGACATTTCCAGAAAATTTTGTCCAACATTTTTGTCCAAGTTATGATTGAACATACGGACCAACTGACAGACACGGAATTGGGAGTCCCTTATTTTTACCTTCCGAACAAGATAGCGATACGTGGAGGAGCAAAATATAATAAATTATGATTATAAGCTTAAAAACATTTTTTTAATGAGTCAAAAAAGCTGTTTAGGTTTTTACTGTCTTGGAGATCCAAAGTATAGGTAGTTTTCAAGACTTCGCTGAGAGAGAGGAGATGTAATCTAATAATATGCAATTGTCAGGAAATTTCTATGATCCCATCAAACCATCCGTTGTAATGAATTTCGAATTATTTACTTCAACCTTCACAGGGTACTGAAATGATCAAGATTCCAGTTATAAGAACACATAAGACCAAAATACGCTCTTCTCCTTTAGGTATATAGTCTTCATAGAGTTGTGAAGGCTCACAACATTTTACAACTATCTGAGGTTGCGGGATGTTTGCATGTGGAGCAAATTATAATGATTTATTATTGTAAACTTGAAAGCAAAGTTTCTTTAGAAATGGGTCAAAAAGTTGTGTAAGTTTTTACTGAGGACAATGGAAAGTTCCCATGATCCCAGTGACCTTTTCCGTTATAACAAGTTTTCGAATTATTTACTACTTCAATACACACAGAGTACTACAATTATCAAGATTCCACGTTGTAAGAACACATAAGTCCAAAATACGCTTTTCTTCATTTATACAGTCTGGTTAGAGTTGTAGAGGCTCACAACATTTTACAAATATCAGAGATCGCGGGATGTTTGCATAACAATACCCAAGGTGTACCTTCAGGTTCGCAATTGTTCGAAACTTGCTTTGTGAATTGGCTTCCTTCTATTTCTAATGTATTGCATTTACATAATGGGAAACGAGGGTGTGGATTTATCCGCGGAAACGCACGACGCTTCCAGAAGCGGATTATAAGGGGAGAAGCCTGTTTGAGTTTGAATTTGAAGCTTTAATATTAAGCGTTGCTCACCAGAGGGCAGGGAAGGCGCGGGACCATGGTTCGAAATAATCCCCGGGAAACCTATAAAGGCGTCGGAGGAAAAGGGACCATGGTAAACACTAATGCCTGGCCTTTGGGCAGCGGCCAAACACTATCTACAATTGTAGAAAGAGCAAGGAGGCACTTTGGAGCTTAGGCCTCCACATAATGCTCTGAAATCCACCGCCTATGAGAGTCCGCCCTCGCGATTAGAGTCTCCTTTCTTGAGTTTCAACTAGGGCAACCCCCACCTCCAAGCGCTCAAGACCCTGCGAAAAAATATTTTTCCTTCCCTCCGACTTGGGCCAAATTAGTTCTCCCGTTTTTTCCTCTTACGTCCTTCGGTCCTTTCTTCTTTTATATTGCCTCGAGCCCGTTGAATTAAGATGCGAAGAATGCCAAAACAACGACTCAGAAGGGGGTATAAAACGGAGGGGAATTTTCATAGGCGCCCGTAGTTTTTTGCGAATTTATCCAGAGACTCCCATTAAACACCCCTTTTGTTCGGTGACTGCTCGTTTCGTAGTCACAATTTTTATGGTCTGATTTAATACGCTATTATAACCCTCTGTGCTAGCGATGAAACCCAATAAACAGTGGAAGTGGGCTCGTCTTTCTTGTTTACGGCGAACCCTCTTTCGCTCTCTATAAATGTCAGTCTAGTCGGTACAACAAGTAATCAATTTGATTCATAGGATCGTCACTATAGTCTGAATCACAGAATTTGGCTGGTGAAGGCATTTTGCAACAGGGTGTACCAAATGTACCTAGCGGAAGCTTTCTGTTCACTTTTGAAAAATAAAATTTAAATTCCATAAAAAAACAAAAAATGTAGTCCCGTTCCTTTTTGAATAATTTTGAGTTTCTGCCTGACAGAGTCAGCAAACCCTCGTTATCGTCGAACTGTGCTATAATATGTTCGATTTTGATGGCATTTATAGAAGCCTTGAATCATTTTGGTTTATTATTTTCAATTATGAACTTATGGAATCGACCAAGAAAAGAAAATTGATTACCCCCCCCCCCCCCCCCCCCTCAAAATTTGTTGATTTATGTAGAATCCTAAAATCGAATAAAAATTTGGCCGTATGACGTACGCGGCACTTTCCTCAGTTAGCATTGACCGATTATGAGCATGGACCGATTTTGATGAAATTTGGTATGTGGGCTCCATTTGGGGTCTAGTTGTGCCCCGAAGCTTTTGGTTGATGTCAGTCGCTTCTAAGGGGTGAAAAAAATATAAAAAATAAATAAATTTTGAAAACACCTTAGCTCAAAACATTTTGATATAAAGGTATTGTTTTTCCATCAATTTAAGATATTATTGAATTTTTAGAGACCACGCGGAACCCTGTAGGACAAACCGTTCGCTCCCTACGAAAGTGTGGTACTTACAATAAATCAGAAACACGATTGTGAATCGCCAAAGATTTTTTTAAAAATTGTTTAGGCGCGTGCAACCATTAAGCGGTCATGGACGCCAACAACATTTTACTATAGAATTATTTACAGCTTATAGTACAAGGATAGAGCCTTCAGGTTTTCCAGAACATCATTCAAGTGAGAAGCGTCATTTCCAAGTAGTACCGTCAACCAGGGTGATATGAATCAGCCGGGGTGATATGGATACTTTGGAGGCAGCAACGCTTTTAGCGATTGCAGCGCTGCCTGGTGACGTTTGGATGTGATCTGGTAGCAGCACATTGAACTAGGCATTTTGCTTCACCACCTTCATCCATGATTCAGTCGATTCAAGGATGTTAGAAGGTCATCCATGAAGATTATCAGATCCATAGAAACGCCGCACTTTTGTGTTGTTTGTTTACGTTCATCTGTGTAGCCAACCTATGACCAGAAAACTTGATCTGCGTATTTTTTATCATATCAACAACTTCTCATGAAAAGAGATCGATTTTGTGTTTTGTTTCAACCCCCCTTGTCAGTGATTGATTTTGTGAATTTCGGAGTTTTTGAGGGGTGAAGTGAATCGGGAGAAAATGCCTCGACATTACCAGGTCATTGGGCATCTCAAAAGAGCACGAGCACTTATTACTTGGAACACTGTCAATGATTATTTTACTGAACTGAAGAAAAGTCAAAAAAGAAAATGAAAGGTTAAAAAAAAGAAAAGGGCTTTGAAATGAGGAAATTGACGGTGCATTCAGGCTTCGATGGAGTGAAGCCTGAAGGGGCCTTTACACTAGCAACATTTCTGTCGGCAATATATTGTAAGGTTACTACATCGCAAGCTCGCATATGAGAGTAGTTAGGCTGTTATTGTTGACCTGTTTACCTATGATACCTCAAAAATCCCATTCTTACTTGGACTGTAAACTAAAATACACGGTCTTCGTACAAAACTGCATTATAACTCTTACAATTTGGGGGCCGCTCTACGTTTGACGAAGGGAGAGAGGAATCATGCCGAGACCTCGACAAGTAATTCCACCAGCCCGGACTGTCACAACTAGACAACGCGCTGCTGAGGGATCGCCAACAATATCCAATGATGAACCACCTGTTACTGAGTCTGCGGTGTTCACACAAATGAATCCTGCAGAAGTCATTGGTAATGACTGTAACAATGTTACCACGCTTCTAACTGAAAATCAGCGTTTGATTTTCGAAAACGCACGTCTACAAGAAGAAAACCGGAATTTTCGTGAGAGAAACGTTTCACAGTGTGCTAGGTGCAATGAAAGCCTCCATCCTTTTCCAAGGTTAATTGCTTATGAAAGTACTCTCATACCATACGAAGGAAAAACAGATTGGGACGAATACATGAGTCATGTCGACGTTGTGGCACGATCAAATGGTTGGAGTGAACAAAGGAAAGCCCAAAAACTCGCGAGCTCTCTCAGGGGCCCCGCTTTGAGTATCCTGAGTACTTTGTCACCTTGTGAACGCACGGAATGGGTCCCTCTGACTACAGCACTCTCAAAACGTTTTGGGCAACAAAATTTAGGTCCCAAATGGCAAGCCACTTTGGAGGCTCGTCGTCAGAGGGCTGGAGAGTCACTATCAGATCTCGCTGCCGACATCGAGAAAATGACCCGCCTCGCCCTTCCAGGGTGGCCAGAGTCGTGTAAAGATCAGATGGGGGTCCGGGCATTCTTGAAGGCGCTTGCTGATGAAGATCTACGACGCGTACTAGCAGCAGCTGTTCCAGTGTCTGTCCAGGATGCCTTAACAAGAGCCCAGCTGATAGAATCTGCCATGAACAAAGAAGGTTGCTGGGATTGTGGACAAGGAGGCCACGCACGAGCCAAATGTCCCAAAAGAAAGCCGCAGCCACAGGAAAACTGAAAAGAGCCAGGGTGAAGGGCCAAACCCAGGCTCGTACAGACAGGCCCTCCTTGTATGTAAGTACTTTAAGAACAAGGGGGGAAACATTATTTATAAAGGCTAAAATTAATGAAACTGAATGTTGTTTATTAGTTGACACTGGTGCCACTGTTTCTATACTTCGCCCAGATGTAGCAGAAATGTTGGGAATAAAAATGGTACCTACAGACCTTCCAGATTTACGTACAGTACGAGGCGACGGCTTGAAAGTAATGGGAAAAGGTACGGGTGTCGTTAAAATTGGGAGGAGCATATGGGATCACAGCTTTCTTATTGTTGATATAAGAGATAAAGCTATATTTGGTCTAGATTTCTTTCAAATAACGGGTGCATGCTTAGACTTGGCAAACAAAACAATGCGAGTTAAGGATGAAATTACCCCACTACTTCGTCGTTGGGAATGTGTGGAAAAAATTCACAAGGTAGAACAAGTAACTGACAAAGCACAATTTAACAAACTAGAATGGATACGTAATATTTTAGAAAAATCCCACCTGATCGAAAACTCTATGGAATTCAATAAAGTTAAAACGTTACTAAATAAGTACCATAACATATTTGCAACTGAAGGGAAACCCCTAGGCAGGACCCATGTGGTTGAGCATTCAATTGATACAGGAAATGCCACACCAATCAAGCAAGTTCCACGTCGAATACCATATGCGCAAGAAAGCCATGTTGACAAGTTGATCCAAGAAATGCTGGATCAGGATGTCATTGAGCCTTCTTGTAGTTCGTGGGCATCACCTGTCGTTCTCGTCCCAAAAAAGGACGGTAGTACAAGGTTTTGTATAGATTTTCGGAAGGTGAATGGAATTACATGAAAAGATTCTTATGCTTTGCCATGCATTCAAGAATTGCTTGACATCCTTGGTGGTTCCCAATGGTTCTGCACTATCGACCTCAAATGCGGTTATTGGCAGATTGGACTGAAAGAAGAGGACAAACAAAAAACAGCATTCAGTATATACCGAAAAGGTCTGTGGCAATTTAAGGTGATGCCATTTGGGCTTACTAATGCTCCTGCTTCATTTCAGAGATTGATGGAAGCCGTGATACCTTCAGAACTTGCCCTCACGTATCTTGATGATGTTATTGTACATGGTCCTGATTTTGAAACAGTATTAAAAAAGCTAGAACGAGTCTTTGAATGTTTAGACCGAGCCAATCTGCAAATAAATCCTAAGAAATGTGAATTTTTCAAAAGACAAACCACATATCTTGGGCATGTTATTTCTAGTGAAGGGGTTCGAACTGATCCTCAGAAAGCTGCTGCTGTCAATGACTGGCCAACACCTCAGTCGAAAAAGGACGTGAAGGCTTTCTTGGGATTTTGTTCCTATTACCGCAGATTCGTCAAACAGTACGCAGACATAGCGAAACCACTGACTCAGCTAACAGAGGATAAGGTAGAGTTCCAATGGAATGACTTATGTGAACGGAGCTTTATGAAGTTGAAAGACTCCATGACTTCAGCTCCCGTTCTTGCATTCCCGGATCTAATGCTACCATTCATCATAGACTGTGATGCTAGTGCTCATTCGGTGGGTGCTGTCTTATCTCAATCTCAAAAAGGACAGGAAGTAGTCATTGCCTACTTTAGCAAAACCTTATCGAGACAGGAACGCAACTATTGTGCTACTAGACGGGAACTACTTGCAGTGGTAAAAAGTGTCGGTCATTTTCACCAGTATCTTTTTGGGAGGCAGTTTACATTGAGAACGGATCATGCTGCACTCACTTGGTTGACTTCATTTCATCGGCCAGAAGGACAGATTGCTCGCTGGTTGGAAATGTTGCAGCAATACGACTTCACAATAACCCACAGAGCTGGACGAAATCACGGAAATGCTGATGGGCTTTCTCGGCGCCCATGTGGAGATGATTGTGGTTACTGCAATCGTAGAGAGAATTCGGAGAGGGTAGCAGCCATTTTTCTTCAGCCAGACAGTAGTAACTACCAAAAAGAAGACTCAGCCATCCAATTTATCATCAGCCGCAAACTAAAAAATCAGAAACCCGTCACAGAGGAACTTGTAGGGGCAGATGCAAGGACTCGTCAGCTTTTCAATCGCTGGGATTCGTTGAAAGTGGAGCATGGTCAGTTGTTCCATCAATGGGAGGGTCCAAAACACTCATGGCTACAACTGGTGGTTCCGACTGTCAACATAAAAGAAGTACTTGAAGAATGTCATGATAGCCCTACAGGAGGTCATTTTGGGTTTTTTAAAACTCTTGCAAAGACTAGACAACGATACTTCTGGCCAGGAATGACATCAGATGTACGATCATGGTGCAGGACATGCCAAATTTGTAGACGGTTCAAGGGCCCAGGAAAACAGCTCATCGCACCTCTCAAACAAGTTGCAATGGGATTCCCTTTCGATAGAATGGGAGTGGACATATTAGGACCCTTCCCTCGCACCAAAAGAGGAAACAAGTATGTTATGGTCGCGATGGATTATTTTAGTAAATGGCCAGAAGCTGTTGCAATTCCCAATCAAGAGGCAGTAACAATCGCTACAGCCCTTATAGAGCATGTTTTCAGTCGAGTGGGTATTCCAACTGAGCTGCATACAGACCAAGGGCGGAATTTCGAGTCAATTTTGGTCAAGGAGGTATCTCAAATTTTGGGGGTACATCGCACCAGATCCACTCCATTGCATCCTCAATCTGCTGGTCTTGTTGAGAGGCTGAACCGAACCTTGACAAAACACATAGCACTTTTTGTGAATAGGTGTCAAAATGATTGGGACGAGAAAATCCCTCTGTTTTTAATGGCCTACAGATCAGCGCCGCACGCAACAACGGGATTATCTCCAGCTCAACTGATGTACGGGCGAGACATGCGACTACCGGAAACCTTAGTAAGACCACCTGAAAAACTGCTGAGACCTTCAACCGAGTACGTTCTGAACTTACGGACCCATCTTGAAAAGGTTCGAGATTTCGCGCTCCAGGAAGCCAAGTTGAAGATGAGGACGCAGAAAGAGATCTTCGACAGACATGCTCGTCCCAACACTCTCGATGAAGGAGACTGGGTCTGGGTTTACAATCCGCAACGCAAGAAAGGCCTCTGCCCAAAATTACAACCAGCGTGGACAGGACCATGGGTTATAAGAAAAAAAACCAACGATGTCCTATTCCAGGTACAATTAGGCAGAACCATTCGCCATCTGCATGTGAACAGGCTTGCCAAAGCCGATATATTGCAGCCTGGGGACAGGCTTAGAGGAAGAGGGGAGCAATGTAAGGTTACTACATCGCAAGCTCGCATATGAGAGTAGTTAGGCTGTTATTGTTGACCTGTTTACCTATGATACCTCAAAAATCCCATTCTTACTTGGACTGTAAACTAAAATACACGGTCTTCGTACAAAACTGCATTATAACTCTTACAATATCTTGCTCCACATTGCCGGGCAACTATTCTCGTTTCGGCAATATTGCCGAGTGTTGCCTGGGGTTGCCGAGAAATAGTTGCCGCGAGTGGAGCAACATTTCCGGGCGTTGAACCCACTTCGGCAATACTTTTTCGTATTGCCGGTGTGGTCCGACCCCCTTGGAAAACTTCCGGCAACATTTCGAACTGGAGAAGGTTGGAGACGTTTTTTTCGGGTGTTTTTAATGCATAATTGAACTTTTATATATTATATAGGTTTTCCAAGTCAAATTCGGAATTTTCCAAATCAAATTCGGAATTTTCCAAATCAAATTTAGAATTTTCCAAATCAAATTCAAATTTTTCCAAATCAAATTCAGATTTTTCCAATTCAAATTCAGACTTTTTCAAATCAAATTCAGGTTTTTCCAAATCAAATTAAGATTTTTCCAAATCAAATTCAGACTTGTAATCAAATTCAGAATTTTCCAAATTAATTTCAGAATTTTCCAAATCAAATTTAGAATTTTTTCAAATTAAGTTAAGGATCACTTTAAAATGTTTGCGATGTAGTCGGAACAAGAGCGGAGAGAGAGATAGAGAGAGAGAGAGAGAGAGAGAGAGAGAGAGAGAGAGAGAGAGAGAGAGAGAGAGAGAGAGAGAGGAGAGAGAGAGAGAGAGAGAGAGAGAGAGGAGAGAGAGAGAGAGAGAGAGAGAGAGATAGAGAGAGAGAGAGAGAGAGAGAGAGATAGAGAGAGAGAGAGAGAGAGAGAGAGAGATAGAGATAATAGAGATATATATAGATAGATATAATATATATATATATATATATAGATATATAGATATATAGATCTATATATATATATATATATATATATATATATATATATATATATATATTGCGTGCATCTGGCGTCCGCCCTACAGAAAGTTGCATTCAAAGTGGCGTCCGGTGCAAAGTGGCGTCCGTATACGGACGTCATTTTACACAACAGGCTCATCTTGTACAGAATGATCCATTGAGGCGTCCCCCCTTTTTTTTAAGAGGACGTCACTTTGACGGTTTTCTTCAGTTTTCGTATAGATTTAGTGCACGAAAATTCCGCTCGGACGCTGCACACGTTTCGTATATGATTTGCAAAAGTTAAACTTTACACGAAGCGGTGGAAGTGGCGTCCAGGTTGCAACCCCCGGTTCTCCCACTCCAGCAGCCATCGAACTGCGCCTACTCCCATCCAAAAGCACTGGGCATTCTCTCTCCCTTCACTGGGAAAAAGTTGACCCGTTTTTTTTTTTTTTCAGATACCTTTTATAGCATCGGGAAATACTATTTTTCACATCACATATTAATTTAGAACGTCAGTGAGGGTCTTATTTCGCTCTTATCACTCGGTCCCTGCGTTGTTGGTTCTGCGACACCAAACCTTCCCAATTGGTCCTAAAGTCTCAAGTTTTGAGAATGTAGGTTGTACTGTGTACTTGTGTACTACCTACTGTCAGTATAATATAGGTACTCATAACAGAATAAATAAATGCAGTGGGTCATTTTCAAAACCGTTTATTAAATGCTTTAAATTGAAATACAATATTGAAATTGATCCTAGATTTATGAAAAAATGTATGCGATATTTTTTATGTATGACGAGGTGAGGATGAAAGGGTACGCCGGCCAAAAGCATCATCAAAATCAGTTTAATATCTAAACTGCTATTTTCTTAAAAATTGGTGAATTTCTTTTTGGGTATTGAGTAATAAATTTTCAAATAGTCAAAAAGATCAGGGAACAACATAGAATCTATGTTGTACAATATCTGTTGTTGTACAATATATGATATTGTATAGAATCTATACAACACCAAGCAACACCACCTAATTGACTTTTCCCAGGTTCACAGGGGACACAAAAAACTGTTTTATTGTAATAAATTATTATTACCATGCACCTTCTTGTCATATTACCACTATGAAGCCCCTCAAAAACTCATTCATATAGAAAAAATCCAAATACCTAATAATTTCATGAAAATCGGTCAATTAGGTGGTGTTGCTGTTTGAAATTTGCAATAAGGTGGTGTTGCGTGGTCAATTAGGTTGTGTTGTCTGAACGAGATTTGTAAGTTAGGGTGTGTTGTAATGTGAACATTAGGCTGAATCTTTTTCTTAATTTAAATTTAAAAAAAAATCCTTATCAGTGTATAGTTTTGGAATGTCAGAATTTAAAATAGGGGAGAATAATAAAACGGTAAACCACAATGTATCAATAAAAAATATTTTTAATTCATCTTTAAAAGAAGTATTTATCTTCAGCAAACATTTTCAACTAGAACATTAAACAATTTTGCAAACATTAGAACATACAAATAACTAGAACAAGTAGGTAACTAGATAATAACTACAAAACTAATTCAAATAAGCTTAACTAGAGCAATAAAAAATGAATAGGCTAATGCAAGTAAAATACAACTAGAACAAATGAACTAGATAATTTATACAAATAACTGGAACAATAGAAAAACGTCTGCCAAGTGGGTGTGGCACATAGCTTCCTCGTATCCATAACCCGATTGTATAGATGATCCGATGCATAGTAGTTAATCTCAAAACACCAATCTCTAAGTACCTTTCACTACCCTCATAGGGGACCATCTACACGCTAATCTGGACAATCCAAGAAAATGTCATCAAATTCGGATGAAAAATTGAGTGAGTAGATGTATGTGATTGGATCAAAAAAATTCTTAGCCTTGGCTGGGATTCGAACCCGCGACCCCTGGAGCTCAAATCAAGACTCATTCCTCTGAGCTATTAAACTTGTCATGAATAAGATTTGAGATTCTCAGAGAAGACAATCCCTCTATGAATAAATCCCTCTATGAAGAACAATTCTCTATGATTTTCATAGGGGACCATCTAAACATTACTCTGTAACATCCCTGAAAATTTCATTGAAATCGGATGGAAAATGTGGAAGTTATGGTCGTTACAAGGAAATTCACGTTTGCGCATGCGCAGTGGCTACTATCAGTCCGAAGGTGGTGATTTTCATAGGGGACCATCTAAATACTAATCTGTAACATCCCTGAAAATTTAATTGAAATCGGATTGAGATTGTGGAAGTTATGGCCGTTTCAAGGAATTCACGTTTGCGCATGCGCAGTCGCTTCTATCAGTCCGGGGATGATGATTTTCATAGGGGACCATCTACAACTTAATCCACATAATCCCTGAAAATTTCATTGAAATCAAGTTGAAAAAGTGGAAGTTATAGCCGTTACAAGGATATTCACGTTTGCGCATGCGCAGTCGCTTCTATCAGTCCGGGGATGATGATTGTCATAGGGGACTATCTACAATTTAATCCACATAATCCCTGAAAATTTCATTGAAATCGGATGGAAAATGTAGAAGTTATGGCCGTTACAAGGAATTCACGTTTGCGCATGCGCAGTCGCTTGTATCAGTCCGAGGATGATGATTTTCATAGAGGACTGTCTACACACCAACCTGCACAATCCCTGAAAATTTCATCGAAATCGGACAATAACTTCGTATAGTTATGCGCGTTACAAGGAATTGATGACAGACGGACAGACAACAGACAGACAGACACGGAACCAAAATTGTTCAGAAAGGTCTAAAACGCAAAACGCGAGTGGAAATTTTGATTTTGGAGAACTTTTTTTTTTCGTCCTTGAAAAGTGAAAACAAAGCTTCCGCTACCTTGGTAGACTCGGAAGCAATTAGCAAAAATTATCAACTAGATTTTTTTTCAGTTATACTGTCTTTCTTTTTTTCTTGGGAGGATCAACCCTCTGTTCTTTCCGAGGAAGCTGCGCTCTTTGTGTCTCTTCTTTTGGTTTATTATTTTCAATAATGAACCTTTGGAATCGACCAAGAAAAAAAAAATTTTAACACCCCCTCAAAATTTGATGGTTTACGTTTCAAGGTACGTAGAATCCAAAAATCGAATAAAAATTTTGGCCGTCCGTCCGCCGTACGCGGCACTTTTGCCACTTAGCATTGACCGATTTTGATGAAATTTGGTATGTAGGTTCCATTTGGGGTCTAGTTGTGCCCCGAAGCTTTTGGTTGATGTAGGTCACTCCTAAGGGTTCCAAAATCAATTTTGAAATTTTGAAAACGCCCTAACTCAAAAAATTTCGATATAAAGGTATTAGTCCAGTCAAATTAGCAGTTAGGGTTTGCATTAATTCCGGACAAAGCGAAACTTTTATGGGTGACTTGTGGGTGCCTATGGAACATGTTTTTAGTATATTCTACTAGATTCTCCTTGTGCTAACTTTTTGGTGCCCGAAAAACCGCGATTTTTCGGCACTTGTTTCAGTTTTTTGCCTATAACTCGTACACGATGCATCCTACGGAAAATTTTACTCTGTCCTTTATTAAACAGGATGAATTTCTGCGTCGAATGACCACCTGAAACGTTAAGATCGGTTCAGCCGTTTGGCCGAAATCGATCGTTGAAGTTTGGCGATTTTTCCCAAATTGGTTGAAAAATGGGTTACGCTCAAGTTTCAAGGCCTGTACATCAAAAACGACGTATCCAACCAAAAAATGTCACATAATCAAAGTTGTAGAGAATCAAATTTTATGTAAGAAAAGCATCCCCCCTTCCTCCCCCCTCCCACCCGCCCCTACCAAATGATAGAATAACGAAACAACTTCTGAGTAAACGAAATTATGAGTATTGAAAACGGTGTTGCAATCAAAAAATGTCATATAATCAAAGTGAAACGTCTGTTGTTCAACTTACTAAGGCACTGAGGTACTTGTAATACTAGAAAAGGCGGAAGAAAAAACATTCTCCTGGTCCTAACTTTTTGGTGCCCGAAAAACCGCGATTTTTCGGCACTTGATTCAGTTTTTCGCCTATAACTCGTACACGATGCATCCTACGGAAAATGTTACTCAATCCTTTATTAAACAGGATGAATTTCTGCGTCGAATGACCACCTGAAACGTTAAGATCGGTTCAGCCGTTTGGCCGAAATCGATCGTTGAATTTTGCCGCTTTTTCCCAAATTGGTTGAAAAATGGGTTACGCTCAAGTTTCAAGGCCTGTACATCAAAAACGGCGTATCCAACCAAAAAATGTCACATAATCAAAGTTGTAGAGAATCAAATTTTGTGTAAGAAAAGCATCCCCTCTTCCTCCCCCCCCTCCCACCCACCCCTACCAAATGATAGAATAACAAAACAACTTCTGAGTAAACGAAATTATGAGCATTGAAAACGGTGTTGCAATCAAAAAATGTCATATAATCAAAGTGAAACGTCTGTTGTTCGACCTAAGGCGCTGAAGTACTAATAATAATAGAAAAGGCAAAAGAAAAAACATCTCCTAGATTCTCCTTTTGCTCACTTTTTGGTGCCCGAAAAACCACGATTTTTCGGCACTTGTTCCAGTTTTTCGCCTATAACTCGTACACGATGCATCCTACGGAAAACTTTACTCAATCCTTTATTAAACAGGATGAATATCTGCGTCGACTGACCACCTTCATTTTTTAGATCGGTTCAGCCGTTTGGCCGAAATCGATCGTTGAAGTTTGGCGATGTTTCCCAAATTGGTTGATCGCCAAAACTTCAACGATCGATTTCGGCCAAACGGCTGAACCGATCTAAAAAATGAAGGTGGTCAGTCGACGCAGAAATTCATCCTGTTTAATAAAGGATTGAGTAAAATTTTCCGTAGGATGCATCGTGTACGAGTTATAGGCGAAAAACTGGAACAAGTGCCGAAAAATCGTGGTTTTTCGGGCACCAAAAAGTGAGCAAAAGGAGAATCTAGGAGATGTTTTTTCTTTTGCCTTTTCTATTATTATAAGTACTTCAGTGCCTTAGGTCGAACAACAGACGTTTCACTTTGATTATATGACATTTTTTATTGCAACACCGTTTTCAATACTCATAATTTCGTTTACTCAGAAGTTGTTTTGTTATTCTATCATTTGGTAGGGGCGGGTGGGAGGGGGAGGAAGAAGAGGGGATGCTTTTCTTACACAAAATTTGATTCTCTACAACTTTGATTATGTGACATTTTTTGGTTGGATACGCCGTTTTTGATGTACAGGCCTTGAAACTTGAGCGTAACCCATTTTTCAACCAATTTGGGAAAAAGCGGCAAAATTCAACGATCGATTTCGGCCAAACGGCTGAACCGATCTTAACGTTTCAGGTGGTCATTCGACGCAGAAATTCATCCTGTTTAATAAAGGATTGAGTAACATTTTCCGTAGGATGCATCGTGTACGAGTTATAGGCGAAAAACTGAATCAAGTGCCGAAAAATCGCGGTTTTTGGGCACCAAAAAGTTAGGACCAGGAGAATGTTTTTTCTTTCGCCTTTTCTAGTATTACAAGTACCTCAGTGCCTTAGATAAGTTGAACAACAGACGTTTCACTTTGATTATATGACATTTTTTGATTGCAACACCGTTTTCAATACTCATAATTTCGTTTACTCAGAAGTTGTTTCGTTATTCTATCATTTGGTAGGGGCGGGTGGGAGGGGGGAGGAAGGGGGGATGCTTTCTTACACAAAATTTGATTCTCTACAACTTTGATTATGTGACATTTTTTGGTTGGATACGCCGTTTTTGATGTACAGGCCTTGAAACTTGAGCGTAACCCATTTTTCAACCAATTTGGGAAAAATCGCCAAACTTCAACGATCGATTTCGGCCAAACGGCTGAACCGATCTTAACGTTTCAGGTGGTCATTCGACGCAGAAATTCATCCTGTTTAATAAAGGACAGAGTAAAATTTTCCGTAGGATGCATCGTGTACGAGTTATAGGCAAAAAACTGAAACAAGTGCCGAAAAATCGCGGTTTTTCGGGCACCAAAAAGTTAGCACAAGGAGAATCTAGTAGAATATACTAAAAACATGTTCCATAGGCACCCACAAGTCACCCATAAAAGTTTCGCTTTGTCCGGAATTAATGCAAACCCCCCCCCCCCCTTTTTTGGCTAATTTGACTGGACTATATTGTTTTTCCTTCAATTTAAGATTCTATAGAATTTTTAGAATTTTTTGAGACCACGCGGAGCTTTATAGGACAAACCGTTCGCTCCCTACGAGAACTTGAGGGGTTTCCTTCGTTTTATAACAGAAACTCCTGTAAGGAACTCTATTTTTCGAATCGAGTGTGAAGAGTTTATTTCCTCCGAATAAACTTGATTGAGAAGGTGTGAAGGTAATTATGTAGTAGGTAGGTAGCAAGTACCTATGGTTGGTAAGTAACAAATTTAAAAAAAAATAGTGACAATGGCAAAGTTGTGATCTCCGCAGACGAGTAGAAAAAAAACTTTTTTCTTGGAATTTTTAAAGAATTTTTTTCTTAGAACTTATTTAAAAATAAGTCAATGTGTTTCTCTGCGTTACAAACATCTGAACTCTACCATAAGAAAAAATTATATCAGTCACATGAATAGGGTCCTGTTCCAGGACGTAAACGTCGTGCTAACAATGATAGAACAATACTGAAGACTAGCTTGGCCATTTTCTCCACCTCCATTTACACCGGACTAGTCAGAAACCATGGACTGATTTGGTTGAAATTTGGTATATGGGCTCCATTGGGGGTCTAATTGTGTCTCGAAGCTTTTCATTGATATCAGTTACTTTTGAGGAGTAAAAGTTAAGGGTTGACATTTTCAAAAGTACGCTAGCTCGGGAACTCTCAAAACAAAGGTATTGTTTTTTCACCAATTGAAGATAGTATTGAATTTTTAGAAATTTTAGAGACCACGCGGAGCTTTATAGGACAAACCGTTCGCTCCCTACGAGAACTTGAGGGGTTTCCTTCGTTTTATAACAGAAACTCCTGTAAGGAACTCTATTTTTCGAATCGAGTGTGAAGAGTTTATTTCCTCCGAATAAACTTGATTGAGAAGGTAATTATGTAGTAGGTAGGTAGCAAGTACCTATGGTTGGTAAGTAACAAATTTAAAAAAAAAATAGTGACAATGGCAAAGTTGTGATCTCCGCAGACGAGTAAAAAAAAAAAACTTTTTTCTTGGAATTTTTAAAGAATTTTTTTCTTAGAACTTATTTAAAAATAAGTCAATGTGTTTCTCTGCGTTACAAACATCTGAACTCTACCATAAGAAAAAATTATATCAGTCACATGAATAGGGTCCTGTTCCAGGACGTAAACGTCGTGCTAACAATGATAGAACAATACTGAAGACTAGCTTGGCCATTTTCTCCACCTCCATTTACACCGGACTAGTCAGAAACCTACCAAAAATCTTAAATTGATGGAAACACAATACCTTTCTAAAAAACTTTTTTGAGATAGAGCGTTTTCAAAATTTCAACCCTTAGAAGTGACCTACAGCAACCAACATCTACGGCACACAACTAGACCCTAAAAGGCCCCTATACCAAATTTCATCAAAATCGGTCAATGCTGGGTGACGAAAGAGCCGAGTACGGCGGACGGACGGCCTAATTTTTATTCGATTTTTGAATTTCACGTACCTTGAAACGTAAACCAACAAATTTTGAGGGGGGTTAATTTTTTTTCTCGGTCGTTTCCAAAGGTTTGTTATTGAAAATAATTAACCAAAAAAAAGGCGAAAAACTCGGGGATTGAAAATAATGTGGGAGCCAGACGAGTAAAGATGTGATAATGAGAGAGGCGCAAACCTCAGAGGTAGAAGTTCAGCAATCCCCGTTCGTAGGAGGTTGATCCATAGCGCGGAAAATTCAAGTTGGGCGGGAATTACAAATTTCGTCCACTGGCCACCGTCCATGTTAGGATGACATGACGAGTTTGGTATCAATTCCTGTGTAATTTTTCACGCTGAATCCGTTAGTGATACTTACAAATGATTTTGACGGCTAGAAAGTGGATTTTTTGAAGAAGACCTCCATTCGTAGATATGGTAGTGAGTATAAAGTAACACCTTTCTTTATTATTTTTCTGTATAGATCATTCGTCTGCAAAGATCACAATTTTACCATTGTAACTCTTTTTACCTGCTACATAATTACCTTCACACCTTCAAAATCAAGTTTTTGGAAGAAATAAACGCTTTGCATTCGATTCGAAAAATAGGGTCCTTCGTATGGAAATTTGATTACTGGTTGCTACGGAAGCAAAACTGAATACAACTCGAAGAAACGAACAGCGATCGCATTTTGGTCAGATAATAATATTATTTGATAATAGTATTAATTATTAAATTAAATTAAATTAAATTAAATATTAAATAATAATAATAATATTAATAAATATTATTTGAACGCGATTAGACCTCTTTGGTGATTCACACTCGTGATTTTGTTTTATCGAAGGAAAAACCTTAAGGTCTCGTAGGGAGCTAACGGTTTGTGCTGCAGAGCTCCGCATGGTCTCTAAAATTTTAAAAATTCTATGCTATCTTAAATTGATGGAAAAACAATACCTTTATATCGATTTTTTTTGAGCTAGGGCGTTTTCAAAATGTCAACCCTTATTTTTCATCCCTTAGAAGTGAAGAAACCATGCTTACTATTGGCTGGGGCGTTAGTGATTATTCGGTTAGGAAGATTATTCGGTATTGAGAATAAAATTTGAAAAAAAAAATGCTCTCCTGTAAAATTCTATTTTTTGTACTTACCTGGTTTTTCCCCACCACCAGCCAATTCATTGACCTGGAGAAGATGGGATTTTGGCAGAACTGTTGAAGAATGGACGAGAAAAATTGGAAAAATCATTGCACTCCCCGCATGTGTGTACTAGTAAAATTCGTAAATTGGTACTACGAATCCCATCATGCTCGTACATTCTTATTACAGGATCTAATTCCAAATTCGAATAATATGGAAACAATATTTTATTGATGTTAGGAAGCTATGTGCTACGCCCACAAAGGTAGTAAAATACGTAAATTGATACTACAAACCCCATCCTGCTCGTACATTTGTATTACAGGATCTAATTCCAGATTCGAAGAATGTGGAAACAATATTTTATTGATGTTGGGAAGCAATGTGCTACCCCCACAAAGGTAGTAAAATACGTAAATTGGTACTACGAACCCCATCCTGCTCGTACATTTGTATTACAGGATCTAATTCCAGATTCGAAGAATGTGGAAACAATATTTTATTGATGTTGGGAAGCTATGTGCTACGCCCACAAAGGTAGTGAAATACGTAAATAGGTACTACAAACCCCATCCTGCTCGTACATTTGTATTACAGGATCTAATTCCAGATTCGAAGAATGTGGAAACAATATTTTATTGATGTTGGGAAGCTGTGTGCTACGCCCACAAAGGTAGTGAAATACGTAAATAGGTACTACAAACCCCATCCTGCTAGTACATTTGTATTACAAGATCTAATTCCAGATTCGAATGATATGGAAACAATATTTTATTGACGTTAGGAAGCTATGTGCGACGCCCACAAAGGTAGTAAATACGTAAATTGGTACTACGAACCCCATCCTGCTGTACATTTTTATTACAGGATCTAATTCCAGATTCTAATAATCTGGGAAGAATATTTTATTGATTTTATTAATAACAACTTATTAAACAACTTGTGAGGGGGGGTTCTTTTCTACTTCTCTTTTGCTTCCTCACTACCGAAGGTTGGGAAGCTTTGTATTCGTGAAAGAAGTGAAAAAAAAAAATTTCCTCCAAAATCAAAATTTCCACTTGCTTTTTGCGTTTTAGAGCTTCCCGAACAATTTTGGTTCCGTGTCTGTCTGTCTGTCGGTCTGTCTGTGGTCAATCCTTGTCCCGGGCAAAACTATACTAACCTGTGGTCCGATTTTGATGAAATTTTCAGGGATTGTGCGGGTTAGGTCCTAGACGGTCCTCTATCAATTTCAGCACCTTCGGACGAATAGGAGCGAGTGCGCATGCGCAAACGTGAATTTCCTGGAACCTCGGTTTCTCGGTTTCTAATGAACCGATTTTGCTCAAATTTGGAGGTTAGTTAGGGACTAACTTCTGAGAGACACCCTATAAGTTTCAATCAAATTGGTCAAGCAATAGCCGCTGCGCATGCGCGAACTTTAAATTTATTGTTACAACCAAAACTCCCCAAACTATTCAACCAATTTCGACGAAATTTTAAGGGATTGTGTGGGTTAGGTCCTAGACGGTGGTTTATACCTACACTCTTTCGTTCTTTTATTTCAGTGGTTTATATACCACAACTATTTACAACACTATTAAAACATTAATACCTGCAACCCTATCCCGCATATTATCGCCAATATTTTGGTATTCAATAACTCTTTGAATCATAATTTTTTCGCCAACTGATTCTATTCGTCCATGTTACAATAAGTGAGGAAGCTATACTGCCCACCCAACTTGGCAGACGTTTTTTTCTATAGTGATACATTTTGCGAACCATATAGAACCATTAATTATGGATCAATGTCCCTCCCTCATTATTAAACTTCCTGGTCCTTAGGAAGGGAAGTGGGGCCTAATAAACTCGGCCCGATTTTATTTCCTATGTATGATTTTTTCTCTTGAAAATTATATTTTCCCCATTTCTCTCTTATTGGTCCTTTTTGGCAATTACCCATTATTTTTCATGTAAACAACTTGTGAGGGAGGGTTCTTTTCTACTTCTCTTCTACTTTTCTATATTGACACATTTTGCGAAACGTTCTGAGATTGAATTGGGTGAGTTCACCAATTTGGCATTCTCCCACACCCTTGAAAACGGCTGGTTCCAGCCCTCAACTCTGCGGCGCCTTGCCAGCGCTATTCACACTGCAGCGGAATTGACGTCCAGTAAGCTCGAGCTTACTGGACGTCAATTCAGCTGCTGTGTGAACGGAAGCCACTATGCGTTCATATGTACAGCGTATATGTGAAGAACTGTATATGTCATCAGCAAGCGAAATGTGAATATCTGAGTCGGTTAACAAGTATCTCGGCCTTAATTAATGTTGGAATTTCAAAATTTTGTTAAAATGACCACTCCTTCAGGGGGACGTCACTTTACCACAACTATGATACGGACGTCATTTTGTACCAAGATGGAAATTATATATATATATATATTATATATATATATATATATATATCTATATATATCTATATATATTATATATCTATATATAATATATATATATATAGCTATATCTCTATCCTCTATTCTCTCTATAGCTTCTCTCTCTCTCTATCTCTCCGCTCTCAGTATCCTTATCTTGGATCTCTATCTCTCTCTCTCTCTTCTTCTTCTTCTCTATTATATCTATCCTATCTCTCTCTCTACTCTATCTCATCGCTCTCTCTCTCCTCTCTCTCTCCTCTCATCTCTCTCTCCTCTCTCTCCTCTCTATCTCTCTCTCTCTCTCTCTCTCTCCTCTCTCTCTCCTCTCTCTCTCTCTCTTATCTATATATACATCCACCCACACATATATATATCCCCCCCACACACACCCCCCCCACACACACACCGAGCGCCCTTTACCAGCTCCTGCTCGAATATATATTTCAGAGACCCCTGTTACCAGCTCCCGCATTAGGAGCCGGCATCAGGCGATTTTGACAAAGGGAAATTTTTTCGTTGCAGCAGGGATATTGGTAACAGACCCCTGTTACCAGCTCCCACGATAGGAGCCGGTATCAGGCTCGTTTTATATATAAAAGGAATAGTTTGCTCAAAATGCGTTCCTAATTACCGAGTAAGTGCTATTTGAAATCAGTGCGTTCATAATTCGGGCGTATTTCATTTTTAACTCCGCCCCAACCATACAGTATTGTGGTATGCTCAACCTAAATGTAGATGATACCTCAACCTACATACAGTAGGTTGTGATTGTGTTATTATTAGTGTATTATGAATTTTGTTATGAATTGTTTATGCAAATAAGTTGTTCACAAACAAAACGCAGCAAATTATTTCACAAAGATTTATGTTTATTTTATTTTTTGTATTGATCACTCGCCTGCAAAGAACACATCCATAGTTACTACCTACCTACTCCACAATCAAGTTTATTTGGAGGGAATAATTCCTTCATACTCGATTAAGAGAAACCTGACGTCTGATATAGGAAATTTGATTACTGGTTGCTAAGGACGCAACACTGAATAGGTACAACTCGAAGAAACGAACAACAATCGCATTTTGGTCAGATGAAATTTGAACGGAGCCAAAAGCCTCTTTCGCGATTCATACTCGTCTTCCTGATTTATCGTAAGACACCCTCATGTTCTGGTAGAGAGCAAACGGTTTGTCCTTCAAGGCGCCCGATAGTCTCAATCGTTTCTAAAAAGTCAATACTATTTCAAATTGGTGAAAAAACAATACTTTTATTTTGAGAGTTTTCGAGCTAGGGCACTATTGAAAATTTCAACCCTTATTTTTCACCCCTTAGAAGTGACCTACATCAACCAAAAGCTTCGCGGCACAACTAAACCTCAAATGGAGCTCATATACCAAATTTTATGAAAATCGGTCCATGGTAATTAAGGAAAGTCGTACGGTGTACAGACGGATTTTTAAAAATTGATTTTCAGATTTTCAGATATATATAGGTATTTGAAACTTTGAAACTTTGAACATTTTGAGGGGGGTTGAAATTGGTATTTCTTGCTCGATTCTAATGGTTCGTTATTGAACATAATACCTATTCCAATTTAAAGTTGTTAACGTGTTGTCTTCCTAATTGATATTTATTAATTGATCGAGTGACCAGGCAGAATAATTCGTTTCAGTACTCAAGTCTCGCGATATACTTTTTCTAAAAGACATATTCATGTCGAATTTTTATATAACAGGTTCTCTCTGAGGCGGTACATGCAGTATGATATTTCGATCAAACATCATCATCATCAAATATCTTCAGTATAATATTTCGATCCAAACGTGATTACTAAGCCCCGTGTACCGATATAGTAACCTTGCATAGTTTTATTTAATTCCTCTTTACGCTAAATTTGCATTCCAGAAGCGCGTACGTACGTACTTATTGTAACTCGTACTCATGATATTAGGTATATGCCAATTCATATTGTCTCCTGAAGCACGGGTATTTATATAGTTCTGTTAATTTTAATCTCAGTGATCAAGTGTTCAACGAAACTTTCACTTTTGCTTCCGAGTCTATCAAGGTAGTGCAAGGTCCTTAGAGATTGATGTTTTGGGATAAGCTACTATTCATCGGATCATCTATACAATCAGGTTATGGATACAAGGAAGCTATGTGCCACACCCTCTTGTTTTCCATGTTCTTAATTATGTTAATGTTTTGAAATGTTTACTTTATCCGAGAAGACATCAATTGACAGGTAAGTCAATTTTATTACTAAGGTACGTATTCCATACGACGAGAATGCTTTATCTAAAAAATATACCGATCTGACCTCGAAAATCACCGTAAAGACCCCCCAATTTTTCGGATCAACAACATTGTATGATCCATGATCGATCATTAATCTGCGTAGCATCCAAATGAAAAAATAAGGGATTAAGGGGTGAAGACGGAAGAGCACGGGAATAAAATCATCTAGTTGAAGTAGATACCTTTTTTTTTTTTAATTTCAAGTCCTGAAAAATATGAACGTACTTAATAACGATGAAATCATGGAGATTTGCAATTGAAATGTGAATTGAATAATTACAGCATTTCTGGTTCAGATTTTCCAAGCGACATTTTTGTTAGAAGTTTTGCATACAGTACCAATCGTTCATCATAATCTAATTTCAAATCGATTCAGCACCCCAAAATACTAAAATTCCTAACCCATTCTCTTCCCGTCGCAATTGGAAACCGTCTTCCGGTAGGCAAGTGGAAACGACGAAAAATTGAAATGAGCGGTAAAATACGGTAAGTAGTTCGTAAAACTCCACTTGGCCACATCACCTGTGGTGGGAGCTGCTCCCACCAGTCGATCGGGAGTCGATTGCACCAAACAATGCAGATGGCCGATTGTTCCAACTATCGACTGAAAACAATCGATCGCAATTTCTCCAAGGCAGGTGAGTTATAAATTTGTTTAGGGATTTCCAGTAGAGGAATAAATAAGTTTCAACCAGTTTCATTTCAAGAAAATCTATATGAAAATATTAATCGTTTTGTTTTTAAAAATAGAAAACTGATGAATGTTCGAGAAAACGATCGACTCTAGGGTAACAATCGATTGTCTGGCCAATCGATTGTAGGTTACAACCGATGAATCGGTGTTCAGAGTTCGTGAACGTTGGTCCCTTCTCTTTCTCTTTCAACCCATGTTCCGTGCCATCTCGAAGTCACCTCGCTTTCCGTTTTCCGGTCAATTTGCTACGTTTTCCGGTCAATTTGCTACGTTTTCACTATTCAAATATTGCTGAAATATCATCGACAAATACCTAATAGAACAATTATCTCACTATGTCTTTTACTCTCGTAAAATTACTTAGAAGTGGGGAAATTGTGGTCGGTGCCGAGTCAGAAGATAGTGCGGGGCCTCCGTGAGGGCAAACTTTCATTTTTCATTTATGTAGGAAGAAAAATGTGAAATGTGAAGTCGAGATTATCTTCAGAGGCGGTAAGTAAGATTGCTAAACTATTTTAACACCAATCTGGGTAATATGTGATCCTTGGGCCTCATAGTATAACGATACATTGTGGAGAGCACATGGGTGCAACACAATGCATCCCGCTTGCTATTGGTGTAGGTACGCGATATGACACTTTCATGTAGACATAATAATATTATGTGTACACTAAAGTAACATATCGCGTACCTACAAAGATATTATCTTTGTGCGCTCACCTACTTTTGGTGTGCACTTTCAATAACTCCTCATTTGGGGTTAAGGGTTATTCACGTGTATGTCCGGAGTCGCCGCCACGTCCCTCCAGGTACTCCCCGAAGCCACCGCAGTAGTCCATTCACCTGGCTACCAAAACCTTGCTCAGATGGCTAGAAGTGAGGAAAACGGTAGGGCTACATGCTGTACTGGTAGGAGTGCGACCGGGCGACAGCCTCACTTCAAGCATTCACAGGGCTGCCGAGGATTAACCTGGCCACCAATTTTCGAGCATGTTCGATTACCTACCTGCAGAGCGGCGGACGACCGCCAGACCTCAAGATTTTGTTAACCATTCACGAGTAGTTTTCCTCTTTGACGGCGGCTAGGGCCCGCGGCGGCGACTCCAGGCATACACGTGAATGGGGCCCTTTAGCGTTAAGGCTAAAGGGGATGACAAGTGTGCGAGAGAGACAGCTATATCGGGAAAAGAGAGAGTCGGGAGCTTTATTTTCCCACCTCAGTCATGCTAGCTTACGATCGATAGCTACGGTCGATTTTTCATTGAAATAATAGGGCGAAATATAACCAAACTTCGTACACTTACTCAGTTCCTCGGCTGGCACCTAGAAATGAAGTCAAAACCGGGTGGAGGCAGGCCGGGGGCGGCGAAACTGGAGGCGGCAGCTCATTAACCCACTTTCCGACGGTGTGCCATCAAAATAACTATCAGAATCGTTTTTCTCTCACCCCAAAGAACCCCCATGGTACCGTTTCATCTCCATTATCCACTTACGACAACCGGAATTTATTATCATCGGAGGCGGAGTCAAGCACTTGTCTAACCTATCTGCTGTTCACAGTGGTTTGTCCACTTTCCGACGGTGTGCCATCAAAATAACTATCAGAATCGTTTTTCTCACCCCAAAGAACCCCCATGGTACCGTTCTCATCTCCATTATCCACCTAATACAACCGGAATTAAATAATAAACATCGGGGTGGGGAAACATCCCATATAAACGAAATTGCATTTTCCGACGGTGTGCCATCAAAATAACTATCAGAATCGTTTCTCTCACCCCAAGAACCCCATGGTACCGTTTTAATTAACCGTTTATTTAATCCCTACAGATGTTGAATTTAATGAAATTCTACAGAAATACGTAACAATACAAACTTTCATATTTACAATGAATTTTGAAAATTATCATTTTATGACATGATATTGAGATTCCAAACTGTCAAGGTGTTGCTGTCGACCTGTTTTGACTCCATACTTCAATTTCAACGTCCCCCAAGAAGTAAGTATACGACGTCTACCTGAGAAAAAAAGAGACATTAAAACATTTTATCATCAACACTGGCTTATTTGGGCATCATGATAAATGAATATAATAATATCATTTATAATTTTATGATTATTTGCTATTATTATTTATTACATTATTAACAAAAATCCAAGACAAGACACAGACACAAGACTGTGAACAGCAGATAGGTTAGACAAGGGCTTGACCCCGCCCCCGATGTTTATTATTTAATTCCTGTTGTAGTAAGTGGATAATGGAGATGAGAACGATACCATGGGGTTCTTTGGGGTGAGAGAAACGATTCTGATAGTTATTTTGATGGCACAAGGTCGGAAAAATGCAATTTCGTTTATAAGTGCTTGACCCCGCCCCCGATGTTTATTATTTAATTCCGGTTGTAGTAGGTGGATAATGGAGATGAGAACGGTACCATGGGGGTTCTTTGGGGTGAGAGAAACGATTCTGATAGTTATTTTGATGGCACACCGTCGGAAAATGCATTTCGTTTATATGGGATGTTTCCCCGCCCCCCGATGTTTATTATTTAATTCCGGTTGTAGTAAGTGGATAATGGAGATGAGAACGGTACCATGGGGGTTCTTTGGGGAGAAAAACGATTCTGATAGTTATTTTGATGGCACACCGTGGAAAATGCAATTTCGTTTATATGGGATGTTTCCCCGCCCCCCGATGTTTATTATTTAATTCCGGTTGTAGTAGGTGGATAATGGAGATGAGAACGGTACCATGGGGGTTCTTTGGGGTGAGAAAAACGATTCTGATAGTTATTTTGATGCACACCGTCGGAAGTGGACAACCACTGTGAACAGCAGATAGTTAGACAAGTGCTTGACTCCGCCTCCGATGATAATAAATTCCGGTTGTCGTAAGTGGATAATGGAGATGAAAACGGTACCATGGTGTTCTTTGGGGTGAGAAAACGATTCTGATATTATTTTGGATGGCACACCGGTCGGAAAGTGGGTTAAATGAGCTGCCGCCTCCAGTTTCGCCGCCCCCCGGCCTCCTCCACCCGTTTTGACTTCATTTCTAGGTGCCAGCCGAGGAACTGAGTAAGTGTACGAAGTTTGGTTAATTTCGCCCTATTATTTCAATGAAAAATCGACCGTAGCTATCGATCGTAGCTAGCATGACTGAGGTTATTTTCCCAACAGTTTGTCAGCTATCAGTGAACCGATTTTCATTCTGTAAAATTTTTGGTTTCCTTTCGTCGTATTCTATGTTTCTGCCATGTCAAATTTCTCATAAAATCTATATTTTTTGACGAAACACCATAATTGATTTTTTGGTGATTCACTCATTGACCAAATATGCGGGTATTAGAATGAATTTTCTCAAAACGAGTTACCAGGCTATTCTAGCTAGAGATGTCCTCAACATATGGAATCCCCCGACACAGTTTCCCGTACTCGAAATTTTCATAAAATGGGGGGAGCATTAAAAAATACAAGATTTTTAGTATTTCAATAACATTTTTTATACAACTGTCTTCAGCTGTTTTTAAGAATACTAATAATTCTAATAGCTGCATTCCGTTCTATTTTCTCGTTTCTTAGATGAACCAGAAGTTAATAGAAAATTTCAAGAAGCTTTGCTTGAGGCTGAGTTGGATGAAAGCCCACCTTCAGTTACTTCAGTTGAGAATAACTGCATGTGTAATACGTACAGATTTTTTCAGTTTTGCTTCCGAGCCTACAAGGTAGAATAGAAGAAGGTTGGTTTTCAAGGACGAAAAAAAAAGTTCTCCAACTCAAAATTTCACTCGTGTTTTGCGTTTTAGCCCTTTCTGAACAATTTTGGTTCCATGTCTGTCTGTCTGTCAAGAATTAAGATGTTGGCACTCGTAAAACGTTGATGCGAGCTCTCCATAGCAATTTTAATCATAGCACTCTATTGGAGTATAAGAAACCAGCGCACCTAGCAGGAGTTAGCACCTCTACAACGGATAGCTACTGTCTTGTAATTACAGTAACTGTAATTATAGTAACTGTTACTACCACGAGATTAGGGTTGGTAATTACCTGTTTTTTCTCTTCGTACTCACCCACCGTTTCCGTTTTATTTTCACAGTTTTTTACGTCACCTGGATGTTAGGAATTTTTGCCTGTGGGTTTTCAAGATGCACTCCTCCCAGTAACGTCACTGGATGTTAAGGAAAGTTGCAAACTGTTGTCCGAGAGTATCAAGATGCACTCCCGCCAGTGACTCAAGGTGAGACATACTACATGCTTTGTGATTCTGTAGTTGAATTATGAAATTTAGCTTTTTTAGTTGTTTCGATACGTTTTCTTGGCAGTTTGGAAGAAAGGAACCACTGTCACGTAACTGGAAGTAAGTACCCCCTATTACGGATAATAGGTGTGTGCATGGTGGGAAAAGCTGTTTATTGTTATATTTAGGTTAAAGTAAACCTCATCCTGGGAATGTTGACACCAATCGCAAGCTTCTAGCTTGAGTAGATCTTTTTCTACGATTTTTTAAAGTTTCGGATTCTTAAACGTCACAGTGGTTTCACATTCATGATTGTTCACATTCACTGTGTTTGCATGATCAGAAGTAATTGTGAACTGATTCGCCAAACGGCGTTGTTTGCTAGATGTGGACCCGCTCATCCGTTTCAAGTTGCATGATTATTCCCAATCCCTTAGGTAGGATGTCTAGTTCTAGTTCTTGCAGTAGCTCGGCTGCCCATAACATTTCATGTTAGTACCTATGACTTCCATGGACGACCACCGGCGACTGATGATACCTACTTTAGGTGATAACCCAGGTCCCGGTGTTCATTGCACTACATGTGAAGTTAGTTCATATTTAGTTCATAAGCTCCCGCAGTCTCCGCTGACGTCGCCCCCCGTAGGTAGGACAGGCGTCAGCCCCATAGGTAGGTCAAGCGAGCCTCCTCAGTCGAACGTAGCGGTGGACCTCCGTCCCCATACGTTCATCATTAGTTCTAACCAATTGGGATCAAAATAGGTCGGCACTAGGTCAAAGCAAAGGATCAAGTACTAAGAAAGGTAGAAAAGGAACTCATTCCTCCTGCGTTGGTGGATCTGTCCGGTGGCATTAAGCCTCTTAAATTAGCAGTTAGGTCATTATTGGATTCTGGATCAAAATCAATTTGATCACGACTAGGGTTGCTAGGTCTATTGGACTTCAGATCACGCCCATTGGTACTCAGATCGCTGGGGTAGGTGCAAATGTTCAACCACTAAAGGAGTCACCTCCTTTATGTAATCACAAAAATGGGCGTAGTCTTCCAATCACCGCAATGGTATTAGATCAGTTGTAGCCCCGTTACCGTCATCTAGTTTTTCTATAGATCAATGGTCGCACATTAACACGTTGAATGCAGGAAAAAAAACGCGTTGGTCCACTGGCGCGGACACATTTTTTTCGTGAAGCGCGAAAAGCTAAGGTGTCCTCTTTTGATAACTGCTCATGACCTTCAACAATGACCGATTCATCTCCGGAATGAACCGT